>CP139502.1:188456328-188583717 GCA_021014915.2 Artemisia tridentata subsp. tridentata | reverse complement strand
AACCCTAACCCTAATATTTTATAAAACCGATTTTTATTAATAAAAACCTTTTAAAACCTTTTTGTTCTAATAAAAAATGTGTGGATCTAAAACTTTTACCTTCGACTCATTCGGACTCGGTCCGAGTTGCGTGACTCAGCCGAGTCGACTCGCGAGTCGAGTTGACTCGGGGTGAGTTCTTGTTTGTTTCGGTTTATTTTGTTTTATATTAACTCATTTTACTTGTTTTGTAGCTTGGTTGTTGGATTTGAATTTGGTTTGTTGGTTTTGGTACTCGGCCAAGAGCCTCTTGGCTCGTTTAGCCTCGAGCCGTGACTCGTTTGAGTCACAGAATAGCTTAGAGTTGTGTTGGTTTTGTTTGTGTTGGAGTTGGAATGGATTTGATTCGGGTTTAAGATTTGCCGAGAGCCTTAAGCTCGAGTGGAGTTGAGTCGTGACTCAAGGGAGTCACGGAAAGAGTTTGTTTGTGTGGTTTGAGTCGAGTAGGATTTGGATTGGGTTTGGTGGTTATGCCGAGAGCTCATAAGCTCGATAAGGGTCAAGCCGTGACTCGTGGGAGTCACGGCTATGGTTTGTTTGACTTTTGATTTGTAGCCGAGGGTTCGGATTTGTTGTTGTTGTCGAATAGCGTGAACCATGACTCAAGGGAGTCACGGCTAAGGTTTGGTTAGTTTTGGTTGTCGAGTAGCATGAGCCGTGACCGAAGAGGGCCACGACTTGTTGGTTTTGAGTTTAGCCGAGACCCCTTAAGGTCTTGGTGTCGAATGAGTCAAGTCGAGACTCAAGGGAGTCTCGGCCGTGTAAGACTCGAGGTTAGAAAACCTCGAGTTAGTATCGAGTCGGTTTTGGACTTGGATAAGTCTTTAATGGGTCTAGTATTATTAACTTTGGGCCTGAAAGCCCAAAGTGTGTCCATTAGAGTGTGAGTAAGCATTGGGCCGAAGTCCAATGCATGTGGCCTAGTATTCTATTTTCGTTTTCATTTGTCCGTTACTATTTATTTATTTGTTTGACAATATGGTGTTTCGGATAACTTGGGATTTGATTTGGATTTGGATATGGATATTGCAACAACCTATGCTTTGGATGTGATTATTGGATTGGACGTTATTGGATTTACGATATTACCCTATGGACTTATGGACGGTTTTGTACTTGAGAAGGAAGAGTATGTTAGACTCATAAGAGCTTAACATATTTGGACCCGAACATACACAAAATGGTCGATAAACTTGACGACTAATATACACGCGAATGATAATGTCTAATATATGTATATAAATTGTAAATGTGACAATAAAACTTGTATTATTCAAGAGTCGTAACGACTTGGAAATGTTTTATAAACGGACAGGTCATGCCCAAATTTCAATAAAAACCTTTTACAACTTGTAAACGTCATAAATCCTTTTGTAACTTATACGTTTTCTTCCTAAATCACAACGTTTTACCAACTATTTGGGAAATGGGTAAAACACCGAAACAACCTATTGATGTTTTCTTCTCGTTTTCTTATTTCATTCTTTCTTTCTTATTCTTATTTCTTCTCTCTTTCTTTATTCTTTTCTACGTATCCGTTTGTGTTTTCCGACTTTTATTATTTTAACTTCTCATATCCACACGAGTCTTAAACGTTTATTTCTTTCAAACGCCATTGAAACTAAACCTTTTCATTTCAAATACGAGTATTACTTTAAAAATCGCTTTGAGGTTTATTGCTGAGACATACTATTCACTTATTAGGTTGTGCTGAAGTTCACTTGCCGTGCTGTACCATCTGATCTTATTGTGATATCTTGTTTCTCTACTACTAAGGTGTGATTCATAGCCCCACTTTACTTTTAAATTGTTTATAAACCCATGGGGGAGATACATTCTACTTACTTTTCATGAACACAATTGTTTAAATGTATGTTTTTTCCTGACTAAGATGATATTGCTAAGTACCGACCTTGCCGAAAGCAAGTCCCTCGATCATGAACCATTAATCGCTTGCGAGTGAGCGCGAATATAGGGATATAGGCCTATAGGATTTGACCATCCTGCCATGTTGACTAGGTCCGGTCGCATGTGTTGTACTATATTTGAATTATCAAAGTACCTGGCAAAGTACCTTCTTGAGGGCAACTATTGTATTATAAATTTCGTGGTTACTGTCGACTTACGCCAATGTTATTTGGTGTCGGTTAACGTTTTGTGTGTCATGAGCTTAGCAACTGTTTGACGCTTACCTAATATATGTATTTGTTACTTATATCTTCTAGACTTAAAAATATCGTGTTCAACTATTTACTATATGATATGATTAAGATATCGCACGTTAAAGATATGATATGAGTAAGATATCGCACGTTAAACATGATGTCTTAGTCATACTTAGTGCACACAAAGTGTTTGATAAAATGCCTAAAAGATATTTTTTTTTTTATAAAAGTACATTTAAATGCACTAATTGGTGTACCACAATACATCTTTTGTTATTTTTGTTATTTTTAGCTTTTTTTAACTGATGAACAAAGACTATAATGATGAAAAGAATAACTGATGAACAAACAACCAACTGGTAAACTGATGAACATTGTGATTTTTTTTAAACAACTGATGAACATTATGATTTTTTTGGGAAAACTGATAACCTGGTGAACATTATAACTTGAGTTAATTACATAAACGGTCACTGTGGTTTGTCGGATTTTTCGGGTTTAGTCACTAAACTTTTTTTCCGCCGGGTTACATCACTGTGGTTTGCATATGTTACGGATCCAGTCCATATCCGAATTGAAATGACCGAAAAGCCCTTGTCATCTTCTTTTTCAAATCTTTTGACAATTAAGTAACGACCGTTAGTCCTTTATACTAACGGTCGTTAGTAAATAACCGAAAATTTGGTTTTCATACGTTTTCGTCTGTTTTTACACGTTTTTGTCCGGTCTTTATGCGTTTTCGTCCGGTCTTTATACGTTTTTGTCCGTTTTTTGCACGTTTTCATCCGTTTTTACATGTTTTCGTCCGTTTTTAAAACTTTTCGTCCGTTTTTTACACGTTTTCGTTCGGTCTTTATACTTTTTCGTCCGTTTTTACACCTTTTCATCCATTTTTGCACGTTTTCGTTCGTATTTACATGTCTTCGTCTGTTTTTACACCTTTTCGTCCGTTTTTACACGTTTTCGTCCGGTCTTTATACATTTTCGTTCGTTTTACACCTTTTCATCCATTTTTGGACGTTTCGTTCATTTTTACATGTTTTCGTCCGTTTTTACACCTTTTCGTCCATTTTTACACGTTTTCGTCCGGTCTTTATACTTTTTTGTCCGTTTTTACACATTTTCATCCGTTTTTGCATGTTTTCGTTCGTTTTTACATGTTTTCGTCCATTTTTACACCCATTAGTCCGTTTTAAACACGCTTTCGTCTGGTCTTTATATGTTTTCGTCTGTTTTTACACTTTTTCGTTCGTTTTCATCCGTTTTTACATGTTTTCGTTCGTTTTTACACGTTTTGATCCGTCCTTACACGTCTTTTACATGTTTTCGTTCGTTTTTGCACGCTTTTGTTCGTTTTACACGTTTTCGTTCGTTTTTACACGTTTTTTCGTTCCTTTTTGCACATTTTCATCCATTTTTTGCACGTTTTCATATGTTTTTTCATGGTTTTATCCGTTTTTGCTCGTTTTCATTCATTTTTACACGTTTTCATTCGTATTTACATGTTTTTGTCCATTTTTGCACATTTTCGTTCATTTTTACACGTGTAAAAATGAACAAAAACATGTAAAAACGAACCAAAATTGGTTGAATACATGTAAAAATGGACGAAAACATGCAAAAATGAAGGAAAACGTGCAAAAAGGAATAAAAAGGTGTAAAAACGGATGAAAACGTATATAGACTAGACGAAAACGTGTAAAAACGGATGTAAAGGTGTAAAGCGGACGAAAACATGTAAAATCGAACGAAAACGTGCAAAAATGGACGAAAAGGTGTAAACATGGATCAAAACGTGTAAAACCGGATGAAAACATGTAACAACGGACAAAAACATGTAAAAACGAATGAAAACATGTAATAGCGGACGAAAATGTGTAAAAACGGATGAAAACATGTAAAGACAAACGAAAACATGTAAAAACGAATGAAAACGTGTAAAAACGGACGAAAACATGTAAAAACGAACGAAAACATGTAAAAACGAACGAAAACGTGCAAAAACGGACGAAAATGTGTAAAAACGGATCAAAACGTGTTAAAACGGGCGAAAACATGTAAAAACGGACGAAAACGTGCAAAAACGGACGAAAACGTGTAAAACGGACGAAAACGTGCAAAAATGGACGAAAAGGTGTAAAAACGGACGAAAACGTATAAAGAACGGACGAAAACGTGTAAAAACGGACGGAAACGTGTAAAAACAGACGAAAACATGTAAAAACGAACGAAAACGTGCAAAAATGAACGAAAACGTATAAAGACCGGATGAAAACGTGCAAAAACGGACGAAACCTATAAAGACCAGATGAAAACGTGTAAAAACGAACGAAAACATGTAAAAACGAACGAAAACGTGCAAAACAGACGAAAAGGTGTAAATACGGACGAAAATGTATAAAGACCGGACGAAAACGTGTAAAAACGGACGAAAACGTTAGAAAACCAAATTTTCGGTTATTTGCTAACGGCCGTTAGTATAAAGGACTAACGGCCGTTACTTAATTGTCAAAAGATTTGAAAAAGAAGATGACATGGGCTTTTTGGTCATTTCAATTCGGATATGGACTGGATCCGTAGCATATGCAAACCACAGTGATGTAACCCAGCGGAAAAAAAGTTTAGTGACTAAACCCTAAAAATCCGACAAACCACAGTGACCATTTATGTAATTAACTCTTATAACTTTTTTTAAGAAACTGATGAACATTATGATTTTTTTTGTTTTTGGTTAAGAAAACTGATGAACAACGTAATCTAACTTATGAACATTATGATATAATTGATGAACAAAAATAAAGAGAACTAATGAACATTGTAATAAACTGATGAACAACTCTTTTTATTGATGAATAATACTTTTTATTGATGAACAACACTTTTTATTGATAAACAAATGAACAACTCTTTTATTGATGAACAACATTTTTATATTGATGAACATTATTTTTTATTAATAAAAAAAATAATTCTTTTGCGAGGGTAAGAATCTTGTTAATGTCATGAGTCTTAATCAAAAAAGTAAATCTCTCATGAACAAAACGTTGTTTTTGATGAACAAAAGTAAAACGGGTGAAGCTCATAAACAAAAGTAATATTGGAGAGAAAGTTAATAAACAAATTTATATTTACAGTTAATTAATTAGTTAATATGTCTTGTTCATCAGTTAATATTGTTCATCAGTTCATTAGTGTTGAACAAGATTAACTGATGAACAACACTAACTGATGAAAAATACTAACTGATGAACAAGATTAACTGATGAATAAAACTAACTGATGAACAAAACGTACATTTTTTTTTAAATTAACGATTAAAAAACATCACTTTTTGAATCTTATATTAATAAAATGATTAATAATGCGTTGTGGTACAAAAATGAGAGCATTTAACGTAATTTTAACACTAAAAATCTAAGCTAGACATTTCATCAAACACCTTGTGTGCAACAAATATGACTAAAACGCCATCTTTAACATGCGATATCTCACTCATATCATATCGGATTTGAGTGATTGAAACTTTTGGGTTAAGGGTGAACCAAAGTCTACAACTTTCATGTTTTAAGTATTTCATGATTTGGCAATTTTGAAGGAATAAATAAGGTCGAAAATGGCAAAAACATCAATAAAATCAAGAACCAATGAATATGTAAAAAAAAAAGTTTCGATATAATTAACAAGATTTATACAAAATTAAAGAGAATTAAATTTTAAAAATTGTGTTGAAATCGGTTTTTTCTAAAAGTTAGTCGTTTGTGAATTATATGCGTTTTAGTTCGAGGGTGAAAAAAAAAAAAAAACGAGTTAAAAGACAAAAACATCCATTGACCAAAAAAAAAAAAAAAAAAGTTTTGACTATATCACATCCAACGGTAAAGAATACTTTTTAATTTTGAGTAAATTGCATTTTTGGTCCCTGTGGTTTGGCCAAATTACAGATTTGGTCCCCAACTTTTTGAAAGTGCACCAATGGTCCCCATTTTCAAGTTTTCATTGCATTTTTGGTCCCTGGCCTCAGTCAAAAGACAGAAATACCCCTGTCCTTTTCTTTTAATATATTCATTTTCAGTTTTTAACACAAATGGTCCTTGTGTTGCGCAAGGCTTTACAAATTTAGTCATTTTTTTTTCACAAATGGTCCTTCTTACACAAAATCGTCCTTGTGTTGCGCAAGACTTACACAAATGGTCCTTGAGTCCGTTTTTCTTCCGTTTTCGTCCGTTTTTCTTACGTTTTTTTTGTTTTGGTCCGTTTTTATCCGTTTTTGTCCGTTTTTCTTATGTTTTTGTCCGTTTTTCTTACGTTTTTTACGTTTTCGTCCGTTATTCTTACGTTTTTGTCCGTTTTTCTTACATTTTTTCCGTTTTTGTCAGTTTTTATCCGTTATTCTTACGTTTTTTCAGTTTTCATACGTTTTTGTCAGTTTTTCTTACGTTTTTTTTCCGTTTTTTGTCCGTTTTTTACGTTTCCGTTTTCTTCGTTTCCGTTATTCTTATCGTTTTAGTTTTCCGTTTTCTTATACGTTTTTGTTTCACGTTTTTTCTTACGTTTTTATCCGTTTTTGTCGTTTTTCTTACGTTTTTTACGTTTTCGTCCGTTTTTCTTACGTTTTTTTTCCGTTTTTCATACGTTTTTGTCCGTTTTTCTTACGTTTTTATCGTTTTTGTCCGTTTTTCTTACGTTTTTTACGTTTTCTCCGTTATTCTTACGTTTTTTTCCGTTTTATACGTTTTTGTCCGTTTTTTACGTTTTTATCCGTTTTTGTCCGTTTTTTTACGTTTTTACGTTTTTCGTTATTCTTACGTTTTTTTTTTCTTACGTTTTTTCCGTTTTTTTACGTTTTTATCCGTTTTTGTCGTTTTTCTTACGTTTTTTACGTTTTTTCCGTTTTTTACGTTTTTCCGTTTTTTACGTTTTTGTCCGTTTTTCTTACGTTTTTACTTTTTGTCCGTTTTTCTTACGTTTTTTCTTTTGTCGTTTCTTACGTTTTTTTCCGTTTTTATCGTTTTGTTCATTTTCTTTACGTTTTTGTACCTTTTTTTCCATTTTCTTTTTTTTTGTCCGAATTTTTTATATAGTCCAAAAGAAAAAAAAAATTCGGACAAAAAAGAAAAAAAAAATCGGACAAAAATTTAATTTTTTTTTTTAATTTTTTAATTTTATTTATTTTTTTAAAAAAATTTGGTCAAAAAAAATCGGACAAAAAATTTGGACTATATAAAAAATTCGGACAAAAAAAAGAAAATGGAAAAAAAGGTACAAAAACGTAAAGAAAATGAACAAAAACGATAAAAACGGAAAAAAAGTAAGAATAACGGACGAAAACGTAAAAAACGTAAGAAAAACGGATAAAAACGTAAGAAAAACGGACAAAAACGTATGAAAACGGAAAAAACGTAAGAATAACGGACGAAAACGTAAAAAACGTAAGAAAAACGGACAAAAACGGATAAAAACGTAAGAAAAACGGACAAAAACGTATGAAAACGGAAAAAACGTAAGAATAACGGGCAAAAACGTAAAAACCGTAAGAAAAACGGATAAAAACGTAAGAAAAACGGACAAAAACGTATGAAAACGGAAAAAACGTAAGAATAACGGACGAAAACGTAAAAAACGTAAGAAAAACGGACAAAAACGGATAAAAACGTAAGAAAAACGGACAAAAACGGAAAAAACGTAAGAAAAACTGACAAAAACGTATGAAAACAGGAAAAAAACGTAAGAATAACGGACGAAAACGTAAAAAACGTAAGAAAAACGGACAAAAACGTAAGAAAAACGGACAAAAAACGGATAAAAACGGACCAAAACGGAAAAAACGTAAGAAAAACGGACGAAAACGGAAGAAAAACGGACTCAAGGACCATTTGTGTAAGTCTTGCGCAACACAAGGACGATTTTGTGTAAGAAGGACCATTTGTGAAAAAAAAAGACTAAATTTGTAAAGCCTTGCGCAACACAAGGACCATTTGTGTTAAAAACTGAAAAGGAATATATTAAAAGAAAAGGACAGGGGTATTTCTGTCTTTTGACTGAGGCCAGGGACCAAAAATGCAACGAAAACTTGAAAATGGGGACCATTGGTGCACTTTCAAAAAGTTGGGGACCAAATCTGCAATTTAGCCAAACCACAGGGACCAAAAATGCAATTTACTCTTTAATTTTTGTTTATTTCTAAATGATCCCAAACCTAAGCAATAAAGGTAGGGGTAGATCTTGGTCTAGCGAGGTTAAAGCGATTTAACCAAAACGTTATTCATGGCCGGCTCTTGGGTGGGCCGGGGAGGCCAACAGGCCAGGGCCCATTTTTGCGAGGGCACATTTAAAAAAAAAAATCCTATATATATATATATATATATATTATATGTATTTTTTTAAATAGGTATTAAACATTTAAACTTGGGCTCAATTAAATTCCAATCTTATAACTAAACCTATAACCCATAATAAATTTATAAGCCCAATAAGGGGTCTAAGAGGCACATTTTTTAACGGCTCGGACAGGGCCCGTAAATCCTCGGAGACGCCCCTGACGTTATTCAAGCGATTATGAGACCCACATCAAAATACCTGGCAAGTATCAATTATCTTTAGTTGATTCCATGTCATAGATATTAAAAACCTATTCACTAATGTTATTCGTCCACCTTTATGTTTATAAGTTAGTAAATTAGTTGATAAAATGTAGCAACGGCGTTAGAGAGTATGTGCCTTAGTTGCTAGTTAGCTTGTTGCGATAAGTGGTTTTACTGTACCAATTACTGACGGCTAAAAACAATATATACAAATACTACGTAACTTTTAATTAGTTACAGTATTTTAAATGTTTAGTACACGTAAACAAGAGCTTTAGAATATATGAACTTTAGTATAAGATTAGAATATATGAACTTTAGTACTGTATCATTTAGCATTTAGGTATATATAAATGAGATAAATAAAAATAAGATTAGGTATATCCGTATATATAAACTTTAGCAAAATTGTCAAAAACAATTGTTTTGTAGCTACTTAAAATATTCAAGAAATATATCAATCCTTTTGTAAGATAATTTATATATTAATGTATTGATGTTCTAGAAAATACAGTATAAACTTAAGGTCTATAAATTATAATAGGGGCAGTTTATAAGGACGGGGGGTTTCCAATGATTGCAAGTTCCGGACGGTTATATCATATGCTTTACGGTTTGTACAAATAGCTCATAGGAAGGGTATATATAACATCTCGCATTACAATAAGAGTATTACTCGTAGAGTCGTAGCACTGATTACGATATTTGCATCTTTTTTGACTTTGCAAATCAACATCAAGAGGTTGGTAAATCTGTCATGTGCTTTTGATGTGTGAACAAGTGTGGAAGTTTCAAGGAATTTGCTGACACTTTTTACAAAAAATGTTACTCCGTATGTTAATTTGTTTCTCAAATGTTATTCCAAGTAATATATTACAGCAGGGCCGTCCCGTAGATTTTGGGTGCCCTGTTCCACTATAGCAAATTGGGCCCCTTAAACACGAACAACTTATGGCTCTATTTGAACATACTTATGCATAGTTCCATATTGAGACTTATTGCATTGCTCTATTTGAACATACTTATGCATAGTTCCATATTGAGACTTATTGCATTGTTCGCTTCTTTGTTTCTCTAAACACTTTTGACATCCGTTTCTTAAAAGTCTTTGGAGGCATAGTTTGTCTGAAAAATATTCAAGAAAAAAACGACAAGATAACTAAATGACTAGTGCTTTGAACTTATAGTTATCACAAAAAAAAAAAAAAAAAAAAAAATATTAATTAGGTAATGATTATGCGTTGATCATATAAATTTTGTTTTCAATCAGGGTATTGTGCCTCACCTCAAAGCCTAGGAATATTTATTTTCTATACAATCATTCTTAAATCCTAACAATTAGACTTAGTTCTATTTAATATATTTAAATAAAAAATATTGGCATTCACTCATGTTATTCATAGTATTTGGCGTATGAATCAGAAACACAAGAACGAAATAAAAAACAAGGCACTTCTATTTTATTTTCAATGCAGGTACGCATACGTATCTTTTTCCTTGTTAAACTTCTTAAAAACTTAAACTAAATAAAACAAAAGCATAGACCAATAAAATAAAAAGGGATACCTGTCATGTTGAAAAAGTAGGACTTTAATTTATATTGTTGGACAAGGAGAAAAAGTAGGACATGACCAATACAAATTTGTGATGGACTTGGATAAAATTTAGGTCCGACAAATAACATACATATTAATTTTTTGGTGCCCTTAAAAGATGATGGGCCCTGTTCATCGCACATTGTGCACACCCATGTATCCGGGCCTGTATTACCGTAACAAAAATCAAATTAAGAATGTAATCATCTGAGACAAGTTTTTTCATCACGGGTGCAAAGTTGTTCATCAGGATTGAATAAGAGTGTAAAACGTAGACTAGTAGGGTGTTTATACTATGCTATAATAAATGTCGCAGATTTTAGGATGGTCATTGTTGCCCCCATGTCATTTTGTATAATGGTTTATGTCAATTGATATACATGATTATGAGATGCAATTCTGAAGTGAAAAGATAAACTAAATGTTTACTTTAACAAACTTCAACGACCGGAATTCACACGCAGGGGCGGAGCCATGCAGGAAGGAGTGGGGGAAGTGCCCTCAATGTAGTTCCCGGAGAAAGGCGAAATTGGTAAGAAAAAAATGTCAAATTAGAAGAAAAATGTGTTGTGCCCTCACTCTCAAAATCGGAGTGCCCTCGTATGTGAGAAAAAGCCAACAACTGAAGTGCCCAAAACATTCATGTTACGACTCTTGACCAGAATCTATGGCTTTTTGTTTTCACATCTGTTTGTGGGTGAGAGAAATAGCACAAATATATTATAATGGGAGGTGGGAAGATAGTAATCAAAAAAATAAGTGAGCCCAATGAACTATTATTATTTTTTAATATGATAAAAAATACTCTAATTTATTTTCCTTCTCATTTGAATACTAAAAATTAATAACATAATTCTTTGACAGCCATATTTACGAACATATAGTTGACAAATGTTTCTAACTTTTAGGATGTTAGAACTATTATTGAGTTATTTTATAGTTAAGCAGTTTAATACCATTTAAGTGATGTTTTATGAGTTTTGGTAACATATATGCATTTTACCTATGAAAATATAATACAGCCTAAAGGGATGCATTTTATGACAAATGGGTCAAAGTTACCACCGTAACTAGGTTTCAATGCATAAACACGAACAACTCGTATTGATGTTGATACCTTGAACTCGAGGTGTTCTAAAATGTTGAATTTAACCCGACCCGAATTGTTTGTTATGAGTTGCACTACAAAAATTGGAGTAACAAATTTGGGGGAATTTTTTTTTTTTTGCCCCTTACAGCCTAGTTTTCTGGCTCCGCCACTGGAATTCACACGCATCCATGTAATTAACTACGATTTTGTTGGTTCGAGTTCGATCATAGACAAATAAAGTGTATTTACGTTTAATTAGTTTATGTTTGTTACATTACAATACTTTGTCAGGAAAAAATAATTTAAATATGTTGAGTATTTCAAATCCAAAGATATGTCCCAAATGGGGGTAACAAATAATAAATGAGAATTACTTGATCTAAAATGGTTTGTTAGTGTAAGCACTATGATGATGATGGGCCATCGGTGGTGGTACCACCACCACGTGCAAAACCTAACGAAGACTCACCGCCACGCGCGGTGATGAAATTTTTGCTCCTTTTTTAGTGATGAAGACCACCGAACAAATACAATGACAAAAAGCAAGCGGTCACATTTGTGGGGATCCCAAAAGTTTCAAGAAAAAAACCCGGTAACATTTAAAAAATATATATATATTAAACTTTAACATTTTATTTACCTATAATACTTCATATCCAATCATTTTTATACAGTACTTCCCATTTTATCTTTATATTTACTTTCATTCTATCATATTTTATACAAAATGTTTCAAAACGTTCCACAAAGTAAAACCCCAAAACAACGCCGACAACCAAACGTCTAAACACCCAACTCAAATTTCTGTCTGAGTTCTTCACCACCGGTAAACCTTCAAGCCCCATCATTTGTTTACGGAACACAATACGAAAACTCACCATTTATACATCCACAACAAAATATGTATCAACCACATATATACTAACCGCAAATGTATCAACCACAAATGTAGGACCCGTCAAAAATTGGTGGTTCTTCACAACAAAATATGGGTGGTTCTTCATCACTACCTCCACCTATGTCTCTCATTCATCTATTTAGTGTTGAAGATTTGCCAATGTACGAACCTCAATTTTCTCCGTCTATGCCTAACCTCGTTGATTAACTTTCCCGTCGAAGAAGCCCCGCCCCCAAAGAAGAAGCCGTCAAAAAAGGACGTCTAAAAATGGCGACGTTGATGTACGTAACGTTCCATGGACCACTGCATAAGAAATTGCATTATGCAAAGGTTGGGTCCGAACATCCGAAGATAGCGCCAAAGGTAATACGAGGAAAACAAATGGGTTTTGGGTGGAGGTTTTATATTACATTGAGAAAGAAATGAAGGTATCAGGTGTTCGAAGCTATTATTTGTTAAACAGGAAATTGAAGGGTTTGCGTCTTAAAGTGGCTCAATTTGGTGAAGTGTACGATAATGTCCGCTGAAGGACGCAAAGTGGAATCGGAGACAAGGATTACACCCAACATGCACTTGCTGAATATCGGGTTGAGTATGAAGTATCTTTTACACTCTTCATGCGTGGAGAATTTTAAAAAATTCTTCGAAATTGAAGAATGTGGAAGTTTCCCTATTTAAAGAAGTAAAACAAGAAAACTTCAAGAGATATAAGTCATCGGGGTCTACTGACTTCAACACATCGCAGTCAGGAGATGGTAGTTTTAATCTCAATCAAAATGGCTGGAGACGAGAAAGAAGAAGATGTGCAGGAAGTTCGACCAATGGGCAGGGACAGAGTGAAGAAGAAAGCATCGGATCATCTGTTCTGTTGGCATCGTCAACAGCCGGTAGTGATGAAGCGTTAGCTAGGTTGTTGGTCAACGAATTTACAAGTCAAACATTGTCGTTTATGACAATGAAGAAATCAGACCACGACACCTTTTTGGAGATCGAGAGGCAGGAAATGGAAATGCAACAAAAGAAGCTCGAACTAAAGCAACAAATGTTTGTCTGGCCAACAACAAAAACAACAACAAGAAGACAAATTGTTCTATATGAGCCACGTTGATCACTTGAGTGGAATCAATCTCGAAAAGATATTGCAGATGAAGCAGGCGATCATGGAGAAGTATAATTTAGATTATTAGTTTACTTTTTTAATTTCGTAAGTTTATTGTTTTGATTATTAATATAATGTTATTAAATTATGAATAAAATTTTACTTTAGTTTTTAATTAAATATGAAAAAAAGAAAAAAAAAATGAAAAAAAGAAAAAAAAAAAAAAAGAAAAGAAAAGAAAAAAGGTAAGTAGTTTGGTGGTGACTATAGTACTTAAAATGTAATGGGTTTGATAATGTGCTAAATATGATTTGCCGCTGACGTGGAGATGATAGATTTAAGGGCAAAATCTTTGAAAAAGCATCATACTTGCCACAAAACTAAGTTTCGCGTACCGAACAGAAAAAAATCATATTTCGAGTATTAGACTTGTCATTTTTGTCTATTATAAGTACTAAAGACAAAAAAAAAAAAAAAAAAAAAAAAAAAAAAAAAAAAAACTCTGTAACGACCATTTTACACTTGAATTTTTGAAAATTGCATCCACCGTCCTTACGCTAAATTACATAAATGGTCCATGTCCCTACGCTAAATTGCGTCCAACGTCCCTATTTTTTTTCGATTTTTTTTCTCAAATGTTTTTTCGAAATTGTTTTTTTATCTGAAATTATTGTTTTATAAATTTTTGTTTTCGTGAAATAATTTTTTTAGAAAAATTAATTTTCTTTTCGAAAATTTTTTTTTTCCATTTTTTTTTCTGAAATAATTTTTTTAGAAACTTTTTTCGGAAAAAAAAAAATTTTTCGAAAATTTTTTTAGAATTTTTTTTCCTAAAATAATTTTTTTAGAAAAATAATTTTTTTTTGAAATTTTTTTCCATTTTATTTTTCTGAAATTAATTTTTTAGAAACTTTTCTGAAATAATATTTTTAGAAATTTTTTTCCTTAAATAATTTTTTTAGAAAACTAATTTTTTTTTCGATTTTTTTTTAGAAATTTTTCTGAAATAATATTTTTAGAAATTTTTTTCCTTGAATAATTTTTTTAGAAATATATATATATATATATATATTTTTTTTTTCCATTTTTTTTTTCTGAAATTATTTTTTTAGAAAGTTTTCTGAAATAATATTTTTAGAAATTTTTTTCGGAAAAAAAAAATCGAAAAATAAAAATTGGAAAAAAAAATTGAAAAAATAAGGGACGTTGGACGCAATTTAGCGTAGGGACATGGACCATTTATGTAATTTATCGTAAGAAGGGTGGATGCAATTTTCGCAAACCCACAGGGACCATTTATGTAACTTGGAAGGGTAAAATAGTTATAATACTTAAAATAGACAAAATTGGCGAGTTTAATACTCGAAATATGATTTTTTTTTTGTTCGGTACGGGAAACTTAGTTTTGTGACAAGTATGATGGTTTTTCAAAGATTTTGCCCTAGATTTAATTACCATAGTGCTTAGTCGAAGTGAAGTTATGCATCGGTGGAAAACTCACGCAACCCAAAAACAGAAGTATGTTACAACTTGAAATAACTAGTTCAAAATGAGCATAGACGGAACTTGGGTGAAATTATTAGGAGAGTCGAGTGGTATATCAGTTAATTTGTGACAGTAAAAGTTGTATTTTCTTTATACATATATAAGTAAAACCTCGAAGTTTTGAGAGGGTCGTGGCCCTCCCGGTCTCCACTAAGGTCATCCATGAAAATGAGTATATGATTTCAATCGATTCAAAAGCTGCTATATTTGAATTGACCCACATAAAACCACGTTTCAAAAGTCTAAGTTTCAAACTAAACATTGATCATACATGGAACATGACAAGAATTTGCTAGATGATTCAACTATTTCGAAATATTCTTCACACTAAAACTACTCACGAGTGTATAGATACAAATGATAATGCGAATGATAATGGCTTTTCACACATTTTTTTTCAAGAGTTTGTAACAGAAATGAAGTAGTGATGGAAGAAAACGTTTTTCAGAAATCTAAATGACATGGTGCAATCTTTCCTTCTATCGCATTAACCAAATAGTTTTCTGGCTATATCATTGTTAGGGAAATATTATTAACCAAAAACGAATGCTGACATGATTAAATAAAATTAGGTAATAGAAAGATTATACGGAAATGTAAAACCCTACTACAATCACGACGAAGTTATATACAAGAAAAAAATTTATCCGATGGAATTCTTTATTTGGCTTACTGCTTTTCCCCTTGGTACCTTCGGCTCAAAACTGAATTTCAGTTGATACTATTACAATATAGCAATCCATCGAATGGATTACGTAAGAGCATATGATTAACGTAAATAACTAGCTATAGGTTACGTAATGAGCATTTCATATCAGCATATGCATGGTACTACCGAACTATACCCATTATAATTAAACTCAATTAGGCTACTCGCAGCAGACTTGAAAAAGTCGGTCAAAATAATAGGTCGACCGATATGAATATCGGTCATGGCCACTATGGGGGAAAAAAATCGGTCGTCAGGGTGGAAAAAGGAGAGATCGGTCTAGATTTGGACCGACTGTTACACTTTTTTTTTTTTTTTTTTTTTTTTTTTTTTTTTTTTTTTTTACATAAAATAAAATACAAACAACACAAAATATTACATACACTCTGCTTCAAATTCAAATTAAAGGCTAAAGTACGAGCAGGAGGATTCAAAATTCAAATTCAAAAATTTCCTTATATATACGCACACTCTTTTGTTTCTCATACACACAACTCACACACATATATCTTTCCCAACAATTCCCCAGTCCACAACACTGTCTCGCAAAGATTTCTCTCAACAATTCCCAAGTCCACAACAAGTGCCTGAAGATATCTTTCCACCAGAAGATGAAGTTTATCACACTTCACCAGAAGATATCTTTTCGGTATTCTAACCGAAAAATGAACCGGTAAACACTCCACCAGTTGTGGAACACCAACCCAATCCGTTTGGACTCACGGAGGATGAACTCCGACTTCTTGAGCAGGATAAGGATGTCAGGAGGGAAACAGAAGAAAGAGAACTGCGAGAGGAAGCTGCTCGTATGGAGCAGGAACAAAGAGATGCAGAATACCTCAAGAACAACTGGTTTGACATTATGGAAGCAGCGTATTATAATGGCGAGTTTAAGGATGAAGAGTATTTGAGTGAAGAGGGTTGGAACTTAGACTTTTCATTGTAATTTTTAGTTTCATTTTCATTACCGTATCGTAGTTTGTTAATCTATAATTCGTGTTTTCAATTTAATGTTTAATTTATGTAATGTTTTCTTTTTAATGAATTTTAAATTTGTTATTTAAAATATTTAAATAAATAAAAAAAAAAAAATGCTCGGTTATCGATTGTGGCAACTTCGTCGTGTCTGGTCAGTGCTGAGAGAAAGCTGATGTGGCAGGCTGATGAACCGATCATGACTGTGCATAGCCTTAACTTATACAAATGACAAATTTGATACCCAAGTTTGAGCGGAGCGGATTATGAAAAAGATAAAGGAGGTTGGTCGTTATTTTTACTATATTTTATGACGTACGCTAAAAAAGACCGATGAGCATTTGGTCTAGCTGTATCCGTGAGATGATTATGTATCCAAATGAAGAGGTTATCGGTTCAACTCCTGATTAGGACGAAGATGGTTTTGAATTTCGAGTAAATAAACTTTTCGATAATGAGTTTGTTTCTAGTGTTCCATATGTCAAAGTGCCTTTACGCAAATTGTTGGATAATATATTTTAAAATTGTAATTGATGGTGCACCCAGCTACTGCGGGAGCCTAGCCTCCGAAGAGTAAACACATAATGACTCAAAGTGATTATTGGCGTAAAGCCTGCTATTCTACCGTAAGGGAATCTGTTAATACCCATGGGGTCTATCTCACGGAGTTTTATCCTCGGAGGAACCTTAGCCTCCGAGGAAATCTAGGCTCCAAACTAAAAGACAAACAGGGAATATTGCGTAGACCCTATCACAGGTGACGGGTTCCTTATGAGTACACTTCCGACAAACAAGGGAAGGACTTCACAGGCTATACTCGGAGTCTTCCTATTGGCCAGTGTGCCCTCCTCCAACCAATCCGGTTGAGACATGTGGCATGATCTAGATCTTTCCTAGGACATGCCTATAAATATCACCATCATTCTTACATTTTAGATATGCCCTCTCCCCCCCCCCTCTCTCTCTCTATCTCTCTCTCTCTCTCTCTCTCTCTCTCATGACTTATTCTCACGTCGGACCCGGTTCGCAGGGTCTATCATTGCGCTCCAACTAACGTAGCGTGTTTCTTTGTCTTATTTCAGGTCACACCAAGCTCTCAGAAGTATCTAACTTACAGCTCAAGCAGGTTCTGATCAAGAGGTGCAATCTATTGTACGATCAGTACTATCTAGCGTGGCCTTGTGCCATAGTTAGAGAGGCAATCCAAGTATTGATCTTTGGCAAGACAACAACATAATTTTATTTATTTATTTATTTTTTTTGACATTGACAAAAAAAATTTGGTTTTAAGAAACACAGTTGATAAACCATAAAATTCCGTGACTTTTTACATATTCTACAAAACAATGTGTTTAGTTTTTGATGTGGTATCGAGTGTGTCTTTATTATATTAGATGAGTACAGTGACAAGACTTTATAGCGACAAATAGTTGAGATATTTTAGTTAGGTGTTTCGGGTAACGTTTATGCATACAACGTAAAATAATCAAAATGTAATTGGAAATTTTTAACATACGATTATTCAACTTAAAATGAAACATGATAACAATTAGTTGAAACATTTATCGTCTTTTACAAAAAAAAAGATTTCTTGCTTTTTCTACAAATGATGTGTTATATATATAATTGAAATAATAATATATATAGTATTTATGAAATGTGATTGATAAACTTTTTAATGAAACTCATAAGGCAGCATAATAAACAAAAAACTATCAAACTATTTCTTGTGAGATATTAATAATAAAAAAGTATTTTAGGTATAACACATTGCTCATTTTAAGTTTTTTAAGTTTAAAAAAAAAAAAGAAAAAGTATTCACTTTTTATATGTAGTATAAATAGAGCAACCGTGTGTTTTTTTCTTTTACATTGATAGACAGGTAGAGATTGATCAATATTAATAAAATTCGATGTATACATAAGTAAGAGAATAAAGTCAGAATTGAATTCTTCTTACCTTTGGCACTTTAGACTTGCTCATATAGGCAATACTCGCATGGAAAAGCTACAACGTGACGGGCTTTTGAAAAGTATCAATGATGAATTATATGATAAATGTGAGTCTTGTATATCTGGAAAGATGACGAAGAAACCTTTTCATAGTAATATGGAAAGGGATTCTGATCTACTTGGTTTAATACATACTGATGTGTGTGGATCACTTAGACATGTGTCAAGGAAAGTTGCTAGCTACTTCTTAACCTTTACTGATGATTTCTGCCGTTATGGTTATGTTTATTTACTTAAGCATAAACATGAGGTGTTTGAAACATTTAAGGATTTTAAAGCAGAAGAAAAGTTGTAATTAGGAAAGAAGATTAAGGCTCTTCGATCCGATAGAGGCGGTGAATACTTAAGCCAAGAGTTTAAAGATTACTTAGCTGAGAATGAAATTGTCCAGAATCTCACATCCCCATGTACTCCACAACAAAATGGTGTATCTGAGAGAAGAAATCGTACATTGTTAGACATGGTGCGATCAATGTTTAATCTTACAACTCTTCCTTTATCTTTTTGGGATTATGCCTTAGAATCTGCTGTTCGCATTCTAAATATGGTTCCCACCAAGAAGGTTGATAAGACACCATATGAAATATGAAATGGTAAAGCTCCTAACTTGTCTTATTTAAAGGTCTGGGGTTGCGAGGCATTTGTTAGACGTGACTCAGTAGATAAACTCCAACAGAGATCTGTAAAGTGTATCTTCTTAGGATACCCAAAGGAAACGATGGGTTACTACTTTTACTTCCCACCTGAAAACAAAGTAATTGTTGCTAGATATGGAGACTTTCTTGAAAAAGAACTTATATCTCAAGAATTCAGTGGGAAAATATATGATCTGGAAGATGATCATGTAGATACATTACCTTCTGAAAACACTAGCGAACTTCCTGTGGAACCTGAGAGTCTGGGTCCTCCACCTGAAGTTGTTCCCATTCGTAAGTCTACAAGGACTGTACGTGCTCCTGAACGTCTATGTCTTAACGTAGAAGTTGAGTAAACTATATTAGGGGATCTTGATGAACCTACTAATTATAAAGCTGCCATAAATAGTCCTGAAAAGGATAAATGGATGGTAGCAATGAATGGGAAAATGCAATCAATGAAAGATAACGAAGTCTGGATTGAAGTAGACCTTCCTCCCAATGCTAAAGTCGTTGGAAGTAAGTGGCTCTTCAAGAAGAAAACTAACATGGATGGCAATGTACACACCTATAAGGCTCGTTTGGTAGCTAAAGGCTTTACTCAAACCTTTGGGGTTGACTACGAGGAGACTTTTTCTCCTGTAGCATACATTAGAGCTATTAGGATTCTCATAGCTATAGCTGCGTACTATGATTATGAGATTTGAAAAATGGATGTTAAAACGGCCTTCTTAAATGGTCGCCTAGATGAAGATATCTATATGGAGCAGCCTGAGGGGTTCGTGAATCCACAATTTCCAAACCGTGCATGTCACACCCCCAAATTTGGATTGCAGCGGAATGGAATTCCGAGGGCGTGATGTTCTTGGATAACAAAGTACAAGGAAATAAAGAATGACCACTAAGTGAGTCATTTTAAAACAAGCATTTGATTTAAACATAAACGTTTACAAAAGCATTAAGTTCAGAGTTCACCATCAAATGTAAGATTTTAATACATAACCAAACGCTAAGTAATGCAAAAAAATCTTCATCATGATGTGCGGTCCAAAACGTGACACTAGTATGCTCCATACATAAAGTGATTATTACCGTCTAGTTACCTGAGAATACACGCTAAAAAGTTAACATAATTGTTGGTGAGTTCATAGGTTTAAGTAAACAAGTAAGGTGCGGACCACAAGATTTCAAAAGCATGACAATCACAACAAGTATAACGTCATAGCCAAAAATAATATACAGTGCCCTAAGCTCATGACCCCGAAACTCAAAGAAATAGTATGCAATCAAGCTTAATAATAATCAATGCCCCAACTAAGTGTTTGCCAGACACTCGAAAATAATCCGAATGATATGCGTCCATTTGACAGATTGGCGTGACCAAATCGGATGGGGGTGTTAACCCAAATAGATCTATTCATAGCATCCGCGCTTACAAGTAATTAACGGTTCATGATTCATGGGGACTTTAACGGCATGCCGGTAACATAGGTAATGTAACAGTTTTAGTACTTGTGTCCGAAAAATAAGCAATCTATTCCCACCCCGAGGGTTTTAAAATAAGATACAAACAATGTAAAAACCGGGGCTATGAAACTCACCTCAAACGATAGTAATGCAATACTAGCAAATGTGTGTACGGAAATCGAGGCGCGATACTCTAACCGCAACCTAAATTAATAATATGTTTTAGGTTGTGCAATAATGTCGTGTATGCAATTCTATAAAAAGTTATATCACCCATACATGTTTGCAATAAAGTTTAGGGAATAAAAATGTAGTTACATCAATGTTCCCGTTTAATAGTCAAAGTATACATTTTATGTAATGTAACTAGTTCATCTCGTAATTAAACTTTAGTCGTCTCATTAATAAGTATTTTAGAAAATCTCCAACTCGTCTAACAAGTATTAATAAAATGCTACGACTTTCGTGTAGGTTGTTTTGGCTAATTCCAACTCTAAGGTGTCCGAAAACCATTTTTAAAATTTCTAACAGCTTGTTATTATAGCACAAAAGCTGTCAAATTTGTATTTTCCGACAAAAGCTTCTACAAGTCATAATTTTCTCGTTTTAGCTCCGTTTTAGACATTCTACCTATTCCCGCGAACGTATATGAGTACACTAATCTATTTTTAGTGTCGATAGTTGGTTTACCATTTAAAGTCCAGTTTTACTTCTTAAAAAGTTCTAACAGCAACATCATTTTCAGAAAAGTAATTCTTGTTGTCTAACTCAAACTAACGTAGCTTATTCGTTTTAAGTCCGTTTTTGCCCGCTCAAGCGACCACGTTTTCGTTATAGTTATAAAGTCTATTTTCTATTTCTTTAGTCAAATCTTACTAAAAATTAACCGGTTTTTCTGAAAAAATAAAGTTTGGACAACCCCTATATAAATATTCCAAAAACATAATTTCAACACTCTCAACTAATTAAATTACCTCAAAATCAACTTCACAAACTATCCTAACTCTTCCACCGATTTTTCAACAAGTCGATAGTGATTTAACAACAACTTAGCAATATTAAAAAGTTCAATTCATCATAATTCAAGTAATCATCAAGACTAGTTAACTAACATACACACTAATTCATATGAATCTTTTAACTTCTACATTCTTGGTCAAGATTCGCAACCAAAGTAGTGTGTTCATATTGAAGGTAGATTAAAGACATAGTTACTAGTTATGAGCTCACCGTGTTTTCAAAAATATTACAAACATGTACATGGTGGTGATTAAAGTGTATGTAAACTTAAAATCAAGCTATAATTTATGAAACTAAGCATAAATAACTTAGTAAAATGCATGTACAAGATGTATAAAAGTATTGAAAATAGTTTGTGAATCTTACTTGAAATTTATGGTGAAGTGTGGTGATGATGATGATGAACTCTAATGTACCCAAATAAGCTTCTAACACCCAAAATACTTAACCAATTGTGCTTCCACTATTTTGTAAACCAAAAAAAAAAGAAGAGTTAATTACATTTTTGGTCCTTGTGGTTTATCGGGTATTTCATTTTCAGTCCAATATTTAAAAAAGTCTCGGATCCACTCCAAAACCCGGCGACCCGTAACAATTTCCGTCCATTTTCACTTACACCGTTAGTTTGACTTATATTGACTGTTAAATGTGAGGACATATCTGTCTTTTTACGTATTTTATATATATTAAAGAGTTAATTACATATCCATCTCCACATACCAGACACACTCACATCATCTTTTTCTATCTCAAAATTTCATCTCCACATACCAGGTTTCTTCATCTCTTTCTATATTAAAAGAAAAATTGGAGTTCCATATCCATCAAAACACAATCACACATCATCTCTTTCACCCTTCTTCGTCTTCATATCCATCACCCTTTTTTTACCACATGAACACATAAATCAATCTCATCATCATATTCATATTAACACATAAACCAAACGCATAGATCAATCTCATCTTCATCTTCATAAACCAAACACATAAACACATCTCATCTTCATCTTCGTATCAGTCTCATCTTCACCAACATATAAACACACCACCACAAATATAAACAATCTCACTTTTTTTTCTCTTTGATCTGAAACCACATATACCCACTACCGCCATTTATACTCGCTGCCGCCATAGCTACCGCCACAGCCCGCCACCTATACCCTCTCCCCAAATTCTACAAAAACTGAAAACCCAAACCCTAGAACTTCGACTCGAATCACAAAATTAAACTTCATAAATGAATGATTCCACTCAAATAAAACAAACCTTACAACCAATTCTTCCAATTTAATAAGATAAATGAAAAGACCCAAATTTTATAAAGGTAAAAACCCTAAACTTTAAATTTTCATTTCAATTCGAAAACTTGACTTCATAATCTTTCGAGGGTGGCAGCTTCGTGGCGGCGGCAATGGCCGTTTGCTGTGGTGGTGGCGGTCTTGTGGTGGTGGTGGCTACGTGTGTGTGTTTTTCTTGTGAGAATTTTATGTTCATGTGTGGCTGTGGTTTAGATCTTTTTTTTTTAAGATGAAGAAAATGGAAAGGGTTTGTTTGAAGAAAAAGAAAAATTGGTGAAGAGGAAATGTTGGTGTTTATGAAAAAATCTTGTTTGTGTTTATATCTGTGTTTTTTTTTAAACAGTATATCAATATAATTAACTTAAATAATAATAATAATAATAATAATAATAGTAAAAGAAAATTATAATAATAAAAGAAAGAATAAAAAGAGGGCATTATAGTCATTTACACTACAAATGTGAGGGTATTTTAGTCATTTTAAGTAGTTTAACCAGTCAAACTAACAGTCATCAACAAAATGGACTAAAATTATTACGGGTCGCCGGGTTTTGGAGTGGATCCGAGACTTTTTTAAAAATTGGACTGAAAATGAAATACCCGGTAAACCACAAGGACCAAAAATGTAATTAACTCAAAAAAAAAAATAATAATAATAATAAATGTTGGGCTTCTCTTTTCTTTCTTACTGTTGTCGTGGCTCAAGGGAAAAGAAAGAGGAAGTTTGTTTGTGTTTTATTTTGTGATGATATGCAAGTTAGGCTAAGTCTTCTTATATAATAAAGCAAGTATGATTTTTAAAATTTTTATAATACTCTAGAGCTGGATGATAAAAATGCAAGCATGAGAAATGTATGTTGTGGTGTTGTCGTAGGTTTGCCTAGGAAAGGAGACATGTTTCCTTTTTTTTTTTCTTTTCTTGCAAGTTGCTAAGTGTAAGTATATATAGTGAAGATTCAAAGTTGGTCAAAAATACATGTTGGCTAGGGTGGCTAGAGTTTGGCCAAATTTTATGGGATAGGGGGAAGGGGGGGCATCAATTATGATGAAAAATAAAGAGATGTGCATTGATGTTTTATAAAAAGTATTTTAAGTGTATATTTGGGTAGTTATAAATAGGTATTGGGTATTTGTTTTGTAGTTAAAGTTAAATACGTATAATTAAGTGGGCTTAATAAAAGAATTATAAAGGTGTAAGAAAATAATTTTTGCCACTTTTGTAGTAATTTAAGGAATGCAAGAATGTATTAAAAATAATTGTTGGGTGTGTCGGGTACGTTGGATGTTCTTTTAAATTGTGAAAAGCTTTTATTAAATTAATGATCGTGAGTAACTAAAAATGCAAATGCCTTAGTAATTAAATTATGAACTGGAGTAGTGGCAATGTACTGTAATGTTGTAGACTAAATATAGCCTAAAGTCATAGTGCACATGAAAGGTATTCTAAATTTTACGTTTATTTAACTAAAAAGTTATACGTAAATTGTTCTCAAATAAGCGTCAAAATAAATAGTTTGAGTTTAATAATTAGTTTTGACCTGTAAAATGGCGGGTTGTCATAGTCTACCACCCATAAAAGGAATCTCGTCTGCGAGATTCAGTCAGTGTTGGTCGTTGGTGTGGTGTCAGTGAAGAGGTGCGGATACTTTTGACGGATCTGGTCTTCTCGTTCCCAAGTGAGCTCGGGACCTCGTTGAGAATTCCAGCGAACCTTGACGATAGGAATTCTACTATGTTTCAATTGCTTGACATTACGATCCATAATTTCTACCGGCTCTTCGATGAAATTAAGCTTGTCATCGAGTTGAAGTTCTTCTAACGGGATGATAAGGGATTCGTCGGAGAAACACTTCTTAAGATTGGAAACATGAAATGTATTGTGCACACTTCTGAGCGCTGGCGGAAGCTCAAGTCTGTAGGCCACTTGACCGATTCTAGCTAGAATCTTAAATGGTCCAATATACCTAGGGTTCAATTTCCCGCGTTTCCCAAATCGTATCACACCTTTCCAAGGCGATACCTTCAACATTACCATGTCCCTAACTTTGAACTCCAAGGGCTTACGCCTCACATCGGCGTAACTCTTTTGACGATCTCTGGCGGCTTTTAGTCTGTTCCGAATCTGAAAAATCTTCTCGGTTGTTTCGTGAACAATGTCTGGACCGGTGAGTTGAGCATCTCCGAATTCGGCCCAACAGACAGGTGATCGGCACTTCCTACCGTAGAGTGCTTCAAATGGTGCAGCCTTTATGCTTGTGTGATAACTATTGTTGTAGGAAAACTCAATCAACGGCAAATGAGTATCCCAGCTATTTCCAAAATCAATCACACAGGCATGGAGCATGTCTTCTAGTGTTTGGGTGGTTCTCTCGCTCTGACCATCGGTATGTGGATGATAGGCTGTGCTCATATCAAGGCGGGTTCCAAAGGCATCATTAAGTAATTCACAAAATCGTGAAGTGAATCGACTATCTCGATCCGAAATAATTGAAACTGGTACACCATGTTTTGAGACTATCTCCTTGATGTAGATTCTGGTTAACTTATCCATCTTGTAGGTTTCCTTAATGGGTAAGAAATGAGCTGATTTCGTGAGACGATCAACGATCACCCAATTCGCATCGTGACCGCTAGGTGTTTTAGGGAGTTTGGTGATGAAATCCATAGTAATACGCTCCCATTTTCGTTGGTGAATCTCTGGTTGTTGTAGTAAACCAGACGGCTTCTGGTATTCGGCCTTAACTTTGGAACAAGTAAGACAATTTCTAACATAAGTGGCAATGTCAGCCTTCATGTTCGGCCACCAATAAAGCTTCTTGAGGTCCTGGTACATCTTATCAGAACCTGGGTGTATGGAATACATTGACTTGTGTGATTCGTGCATGATCAAATCTCGTAGGCCACCAAAATGTGGTATCCAACTTCTATCTTTGAAGTATAACATTCCATCTGTTATTTTTGCAAAACCATTCTTACTTTTTGGCATACCATGAAGATTCTTCTTGGGTCGGTTCTCTGCCTTAAGTGCTTCGACCTGAGCCTCAAGAATTTTGGATGGGAGAGGTGATGTAACACCCCAACCCGACAAGGGTCAAAATGTCACATTATGGTGTCAATCAGAACATAATAAATGCAAGCGGAAGACTTAAATAAATAAATACAAGTCATGAAACAAAATGACTTCCAAGAAATACAAATCAAATCCAACTCTAAAATGAAATGAAATAACCAAGACATCAGTCATAAACTAATTCCAAAAGATAGGGAAACTAAGGTTGGGTTGGTCCTTTAAAAAGCTCCTACTCTCATCACTCAAATCCCAGCATCCCGCTTGAATACCTGACGCAGAGAAAAAAAATGCGGTTGAGCTTAAAAAGCCCAGTGAATGGATATAAACAAATAATGAACTGAATATAAATAAGTATATGAAATGAAATCAAAAAGAATCTGCCGAACAAGATGTCACAGGTCATGAGAATGAAACGAATAACAAATAAAGTGAAAGAATAAGGAAGTCAACAAATCATAAGAAAATATCCACGAGCTCACAAAGTAAGCCACTTGCTTAACCACACAATCATATCATAACAAATAGAGTCGTGTACTCCCAAAAGTGACATGGGGTGTATGGCACACACCACCATTCACTACAAAGGCATAACATAATCATATCACAAATCATACCTAGGATGCATCCATACGCTCCCTGCAAAACAAAGTTATGTACACCACCATACACCTGTACTCTGACAAATATATTAGCGTACCAAAATGGCAAATAAGTGCACGAGCTCAATAATAATATACATATCACAAGGGAACGCCGTGGACCAATCACACCGCCACAGATAGTGTCATGCCATTGGTGCCTCAATGACATGGCCATGGTACCTCCATGACTAGTTAGCTCGGGTAATAGAATAAACAAGGTATCACATCATAACCAATTAATTATAGTATATTTAAACAAAAGAATATTAACTGAAATGAATGCCATATTAAATGACATAGAACTGAATATCATATCATAAGAAATCATATCAATGGGATCATATCAACGGAATCACAATGAATATCATAACAAAGTCAATGATCGAAGAGTCAATGCGAAACCCTTACTGAGAAAGGGTAGAATATCCGTACCTTAGTAAATGAATGAAAGCAAACGGAACAGTGATCACAAGGAAACAACGTCACACCTTCTTCGACGAATCTACACGGATTAGGGTTCATATAATACTTATGAGTCCATTAATTGTCATAACTAATTCATAAATACTTATTGTGGTTCATTAATGTGATTAGGGTTCCATTACCTAATTTAGGTTAATATATGATCAATTACATCATAATTATCAATTAAGTACACTTTAGGGTTCAAGACACATCAATTGGTATTATTTCACAAAGACCTAAGTTCTTTAATAAATTTTCTGATTTTAGTATACTTTTACCTCTACTTTACGAATTTTCAAACCATACTAAGACTCTTACTAAGTAGCTATAAACATTTAGACATGTACCTATATGTCTTGTGAGCTTATATGAATTTTCCTAGAATTTATTAACAAGTGAAAACACCATTTCAAAAATCATTTACCCAAACATGTCCAGAAAGTGAACTGCAGCAACACCCCTAAAGTTTACGTTTATCAAAGCCATTTACATACTTCAGAAAAATCTACAAAAATTTCAGAAGTTACTAAACATGTGAGATATACTAGATGTAAAAGAAGAGCTCTAAACACTTTATAGATTTGAAATGAAAAATCGTAGAAATTGATTGATTTTACGTTCCCAAAACTCAGGTTTGACATATGATTCCATAAAATTCAAAAAGACAACCCAATCAACTTTAAATCACCCCAAACCAATTGGAAAACTTAATTAAGACCTTAAAATAAGTTAAAAGTAAAGAACCAGTATTAAACACTTCTGAAATTCGAGTTGTAATGCACACAAAATTCGGTTTTCAAAACTGCCCATTCCAAAAATCCGTTTTAGGCCATCATATAACATGTTTTAATTAATCCAAAGCACAGGAGTTCCCAAAATTCACAAGACCTGAATTAAACATCATATTACATATATTCATAATCATATTAGCAACGCACCTTCACAAACCCATACCAAACCCTAACCATTTATCTGATTTCACATATCTGTAAAATAATTACACAAATCAGCCTAGGTTTTCTGGTTGCACACGCCTCATTT
Organism: Artemisia tridentata subsp. tridentata; assembly: GCA_021014915.2. Lineage (NCBI taxonomy): Eukaryota > Viridiplantae > Streptophyta > Magnoliopsida > Asterales > Asteraceae > Artemisia > Artemisia tridentata. The sequence goes on along the minus strand of CP139502.1, from coordinate 188,555,367 downwards.
AATGATCATTTGAGACAGATTTTCGGGCTTGTTTAGATTATCATTAGGTCGACATGAGGAGTGGAAAATATGACACCAAGCAGTCCAATACACCAATATTAGGTTTATAAGTGTTTTATTTAATGATTCAGGATTCTTATATAATTCAGGTCCGATTCTTATAATTTTTAAAGCACTTCAAACAAGATAATTTAATTTTATAATTTTATCCAGTGATACACACATATCTTAAGTATTTTCCATAATTTTTTTAGATTTTATTCATTAGTACAAGTTCACAATAAAAATCACTCTTTACACTACTGTACAGAAAAATAACTGCTAAAACACCCAGAAAGTATGCATTCAAAAGGCATAGCAAAACACTTTGGAAAAATCCACAAAAATTCCAGTAAGTCATATACATCCTAAAAATTCTTTCTGTCAAATGAGACCTCTTAATTCCTTACCGTTTGGAAATTACAATTCAATAACACCAACTAATTTTCAGACATCCAAAACACAATTTTGACACTGAATCTAGTAAAAATCAAAAGACTACCCTCCCGACCTCCAATAACCACAAAATTTATATATTCAGAAAGTAGGCAACTTAAACTTAATTTTAGACTTAAGAATCATACAAAAACACTTAGGCATCATCAAATTAGACCCCTTTCACTCCGACCCAAATTCTGGACATCATCACATCAATATACAAACAAAACCCTAACTTTTTAAATCTTGCGTATTATTGTATAAACACTTAACCTAAATGTTCTAATCATCATTATATTCTAAATTACAGATTATTAACATTCTTTTATAAACCCTAATTCCATCACGTAGGTTACATAATTAATTTAAAAGTTTAAGCATAAAAATTAAAGAATTTAGAAGATGAAACTAACCGAAGCTCGAAAACCTAAAACCCTAGATCGATCCTTTTATTTTTCTTCTCAAAATTCGGTCGTTTGGCAGTATGGGGGATTATGGGTCGATTAGGGTGATAATATGGAGGGATAGTTGGGCTAGTTTGGGTTGGATTAGGATTGGGTAAGTGTTTGGGCTTTTGTAAATAAAATAACTCCTAAACACTAACACTACATTAATCGGCCCATTCTTTTTATACATTTATTTATTATCTTAACAAATGATATTTGCAATACTTATTTATTTAGTTAAACTTGGGATATAATCAAAATGAATATTTGAAAAAAAAATGTTATTCAATTTTTAGGGCGTTATAATTCTTCCCCTCTAAAAAGAAAATTTCGGTCTCGAAATTGAAGTAGAAAGATCAAACGGAAACGTACCATATTACGAAAAGAATGAAAACGATTTTAACAAATGGAAAGATTGTTTCTCATGACCTGATCCTGAAGATCCAAAATAGCCTCAGGCTCACCAACAAATGACAATTCTTCTCGAATTTGATCCAATGTATACGAAACATATATGTAATGGATGATAATGTGACCTCTCAGAAAAGATACATAAAATACAATATAAGATAAGATAATATGGAGGTAAAGCCAAATGGTAAGAAACTTCATCAATAAGTAGTGGACAATTCCTACACTCGTGAATAATAATCACAAGATTTCTCATAGGAATAGGAATTGGTAAGGCAAACTCTAATAGTGCAGAGGGAACCTTAATATGTCTAGCAAAATCAGAAGAAACCACAGAATGTGTCAAACATATCTGGTCATAACGATTCTCAAAATGGACGAAGAGGCATCTAAACGATTAACAAATGAATTAGAGATTAAGATCGAAATTCGAAAGGATGTGATGATGTCAAAAGTGAAACCTATATAGTGAAGGCATTACCACAAAATTCTTAAGGCATTCTAAACTTATTTGGTCACTAAACTTACGTTCCGTATTCTAACAGATTCTCTAAATCTCCGGAAAGAATGATCTTAAAAAGGGCTTAACTAAAGGAGGGCATGAATCAAAATGATGCGAAGAAATGATACTTAAACAAATGTCTTATAGTCTACCCAATCCTCACCGGTCATAATTTAAGTTTCTTCAGAGTGGAAATCCTAAGGCAAATTCTCAAAGGTTGTTTCATAAGCTCCTATAGTGCAAACCTAAGGGCCAAATCTTTCACAAGTCATAACTTAAAGTACTACAGGTCGAAACCTGGCTCTGATACCATAATTGTAACACCCGAACCCGACAAGGGTCAAAATGTCATATTATGGTGTCAATCAGAACATAATAAACGCAAGCGGAAGACTTAAATAAATAAATACAAGTCATGAAACAAAATGACTTCCAAGAAATACAAATCAAATCCAACTCTAAAATGAAATGAAATAACCAAGACATAAGTCATAAACTAATTCCAAAAGATAGGGAAACTAAGGTTGGGTTGGTCCTCTAAAAAGCTCCTACTCTCATCACTCAAATCCCAGCATCCCGATTGAATACCTGCCGCAGAGAAAAGAAAATGCGGCTGAGCTTAAAAAGCCCAGTGAACAGATATAAATGAATAATGAACTGAATATGAATAAGTATATGAAATGAAATCAAAAAGAATCTGCCGAACAAGATGTCACAGGTCATGAGAATCAAACGAATAATAAATAAAGTGAAAGAATAAGGAAGTCAACAAATCATAAGAAAATATCTACGAGCTCACAAAGTAAGCCACCTGCTTAACTACACAATCATATCATAACAAATGGAGTCACGTACTCCCAAAAGTGACATGGGGTGTATGGCACACACCACCATTCACTACAAAGCCATAACATAATCATATCACAAATCATACCTAGGATGCATCCATATGCTCCCTGCAAAACAAAGTTATGTACACCACCATACACCTGTACTCTGACAAATATATTAGCGTACCAAAATGGCAAATAAGTGCACGAGCTCAATAATAATATACATATCACAAGGGAACACCGTGGACCAATCACACCGCCACAGATAGTGTCATGCCATTGGTGCCTCGATGACATGGACATGGTACCTCCATGACTAGTTAGCTCGGGTAATAGAATAAACAAGATATCACATCATAACAAATTAATATAGTATATTTAAACAAAAGAATATTAACTGAAATGAATGCCATATTAAATGACATAGAACTGAATATCATATCATAAGAAATCATATCAATGGGATCATATCAACGGAATCACAATGAATATCATAACAAAGTCAATGATCGAAGAGTCAATGTGAAACCCTTACTGAGAAAGGGTAGAATATCCGTACCTTAGTAAATGAATGAAAGCAAACGGAACAGTGATCACAAGGAAACAACGTCACACCTTCTTCAACGAATCTACACGGATTAGGGTTCATATAATGCTTATGAGTCCAATTTATAAGTCCATTAATTGTCATAACTGATTCATAAATACTTATAGTGGTTCATTAATGTGATTAGGGTTCCATTACCTAATTTAGGTTAATATATGATCAATTACATCATAATTATCAATTAAGTACACTTTAGGGTTCAAGACACATCAATTGGTATTATTTCACAATGACCTAAGTTCTTTAATAAATTTTCTGATTTTAGTAAACTTTTGCCTCTAATTTACGAATTTTCAAACCACATTAAGACTCTTACTCAGAAGCTATAAAAATTTACACATGTACCTATACGTCTTGTGAGCTTACATGAATTTTCCCAGAATTTATTACCTGTTGATACAAAAGTTGGGCGTTCCTTGTTTCCGTACCAATTTGATCTTAATGTTTGAGACCTGCGCACTAAGAAAACAAAAGACACCGTTAGGCTTATCGTGGGATTGTCTCCCACGATTATCCTCCGGCGTGAAAGTAAGTAATCGATTTTAGGGTTTAGTTGAAGAGTTAGGGTTGTAGATCGTACCTTTAATGAGAGTCGAGAGACTCTTTATATACACACGAAACCCTAGTTGGTTTCGTGTTCCTCACTCCTCAGCATATCCCGCATGGGGCGGTTATTTGATACATATCCCATAAATAAGGGATATCCTATATCAAAGCCATAAATAACTTTGGGTTTGGGCCAACGTAAGCCCAAACCGTTATCGTAATAGCCCATTCGTGATGGACTGGAGTCCATTCGTGATGGACTTGAGTATGGGTCGGGTTCGTGACCCGAATGCGGACTATACGTCATCATGTCCCCCCAGTCTAGTGTGCGCAATGCGAAATTGCGGACGCTAGACTAACAATTGTAGCTAAAAATATTCCTCGATGCGTAGCGGGGAAGTTTCAAGTATTTTCCGCCAAAAGTAGCAAACTAACCTAGTCCAAGTACATCCGTATCTCCTTCAAAAATCGTGAGGGTGGGTGAAAAAGTGCTTTACCTTTTGGGTTCCCAGCCACACGATTGGAACAAGTGGGGTACACATGTCATTCATCCACGAATATGTGTAACCCTATATAAAGTTGAGCCGTCATTTCACTATGATTATCACAGTAAAAACCAACCTTTTCCACCATTGTTGAACCTTCAAACAACGATCAAAAAATCAACAAAAGCTAAGGTAATAGCGCGTGCGCTTATAAGAGTTATTGAAGGTTAATCATGGTTCTTCAATTGTCCGATATTAATTCCGATATATCTGAGGATGAACTTCGTCAGTTCACCTCAGATTATTACATCCCTCTCGCATTGCATCCGGTAGTTCCGGCCGCAAATGCGTCAGTAGCGAATTTCCCGCAAGGGAAAGTAGGGGTATACACGCGTTTTTTCGAATTCGCTAACCAGCGTGCGCCCATTTCCCTCTTTTTGTGCGATATTCTAAACCACTATCGTCTTCATATTTCCCAGCTGCACTGCATAGGTGCAGCAAAAATAACTAATTTTGAAGTGAATTGTCGCTTGTTAGCGATAGAACCCACAATCCATCTATTCCTCAAGTTTTACCACACGTCGTGGTCAAACGGGTGGGTGTCTTTCTCCAAGAGCGCAGGGCCACTGCAGTGCTATACGGAGAAGTTAGACGCGCTGAGGGTTTGGAGGGAAAAGTTCTTCTGGATTGATAGTGCATTTTTTCCATGGATTTTTGAGTTTTATACTCAAGAATCGTTACCGAGAGATGAGTGCCCAGACCCCGGATTGTATAACGTAACTGATGCGGATACGATAAATACCAATCGCATACCGATCAAAGCGTATCCAGAAGAGTTTTTGGTGCACATGGGCATCAGTCGCAATTACTTCGGTAGTCCGTAAGAAGTGCCAACATTTTTGGATGAAAATAGCCGGGGTGGGTGCTTGTCTCTTCCTTCCTCTTCGCTTAGTAGTTGTAAGCATTCTTCCCTTTGTAGCTTATCTAACACATTTTGTGTTTGTTTGTTGTTTTGTTGCGCAGAGATGGATCTATTCGGTGTTGTTCGCTTGGCGAAGCCCACTCAGGTGACCGTAGGGGTGCGCCCTTTGAGAGATGGCGAGGAGCCAGTTCTACAAGCTACCGCGGGGCGCACGATGGTGATCGCGCAGGAGGAGACAGAGGAGACAGAGGAGGTCCCCACAGGTGTCACTATGGCTACTCCTCTGCGTAGCTTTCCCGCTCCTGGGTCGCAAATCCCTGTGGAGTTATTGCATATAGACTCGTCGGGGAGTGCTATGGATGAGTCTGAGGAGGAGGGCCAAGGGTTAAAGCGCAAGAGATCGTCTGGTGATGATGGCGCAGGGACATCAAGTAAGCGCCCTGTTATTTCTGTCGGGCAATCATCTGAGGAGAGTGCGTCATCGCATAAAACTCCTCCCCTCAAGTAAGTACTTGTATCTTTGGATCTTCAGTCCTTTAATCCGCGTTTAATACTATAGAGTAACTTTGTTATTTGCGTGCAGTGCTGAAACTGCTGTTGATGATGATGCGTATGTTGGGAATTCGCCACCCAAGACTGGTTCTGCATATGTTGGTGAGTTTGTGCCTGAGAGTCCAGTGGATGAGGAAAAATCTTCTGAAGATGCGCCAACAAATCACCTTATAGAGGAGTTGGCGTTGGCTGCTGCGCACCAGGCTTCATTGGCTGCGCGGCTACAGGCTCAATATGGTGGTGAGGGTAGCCAGGTTGCGCAGAAGGACAAGGAGATTGACATTCTGAAGGCGCAGTTGGCTGATGCGCAGGCTGAAGTGAGGGCATCTGCTATGTACGCCCAGAAAATTGCTGATGAGAAGATGTCGCTCATGGCCGAACTGAATCAAGAGCGCACTGGAGCAAAAGAATACAAGGCCTCCTGCCTTTGGGCCTTGAAATATATGGAACTAAACAAGGGGAGACTCTTCTCTAACTTGGATGAATTCCGCAAGGCTGTGGAGAGTTCGCTGGAAAATCAGGAGAGCAAGCTGCGCAAGCTCAGCATCGAATATGATGAGGAGTTGTATCCTCATTTGGTGTCAACCATTGCTAAGCGCAGGTGGCTTATCAGCCATGGCTTGCGTCTTGCTGCCTTGACCACGCTGGAGTCTCAAGAGGTCAAGGACTCCTTTGTGGATGTGGTTCAATGTGCCCTAGCGCGCGGTAAGGCAGAAGCAGTAGAGGAGCTGTGTGCGACCAAGGTTTTGGCTATGTCTCCCTCCGAAGTACCTGGTTACAATGAGAACGCTTATGGTGAACTTGTTGCTGCTATGGAGAAGTTGAAACTTTTTGAGCTTCCTCATATTGCACAGCTGGAGCGTGACCAGGATTACCCCATAGGCGTGATCGTGCAGGGTTTAACTTTGGCTAGTCACTCATCCGAAGACGCTGAGGCACAACTTGACTACTTTCTGAAGCCGGATGTGTCGCAGTTACATGTGCCTATTTTTGCTCGTCCCCATGACATCCTCAACCATTTTGCCCTTGAGAAGGAAATTCCATTGAGGGAATCTTTAGAAGCCCATGAGATGAGACTTGCCAGGAAGAAGGGCGTGAAGGGGAAAGCCATTCTTTGTGGTCTTGGTGCAGCTCACATTCCCAGATCTGATGGAGTGCCCGTTAGCGTGCCCACGGTAGCACCCAAGGATGCTGACCTGTTGCAGAGGCTTGAAGATGCTGGTATTGTGGCGCGCCGAGCGGGTAGCTCAGGGCTTAGGCGTACCCGTAGCTTGTCTTGGTAATTTTGTGTAATAGATTAACATTTTGTTGCACATGTGCATGTTAAGTCTATATCTTGTATGAACTTGTTATCCATAATAAAGTGTTGATTAGAAAAATACGATTGTACGCATATTGTATCAAGTTTGATTGTGGTTATAAGTTTTGTACTTAGTTATTTTGTCTTTGCATAAAAGATGTCTAAGAATCAAACCGTTTGTATAAACACATTTACAAAAGATTACAAGAATCTATAATCACTTATATCATAATCGTGTATGAAATTCATGACTTAATTGTGTATAACATAAGCGTGTATGAAATTTATGACATAGTCGTGTATGACATAATTGTGTATGAAATGCACAAGTTGTTGTGTATCCATCGTGGGATGCACAAGTGTATGGATTGCAGCGTGCTGCGAATACCATCTTAAGGGGTTAATTGTCTTAACTCCTAATTTGTTAAACGCGCACAGTGTGCATTGATGTGTATCCGTCGTGGGGTACGCATCGAACTTACTCCAACGTCTTGAGAGTAAGGTGTTTAACAAGGATGCGTGATCCGATGTTGATGGGTTTGCAACCCTCTTACTCAACGAGTCATTTAGTAGGTTTACTCATCCTTTTACCATCGTGGGTTTTTAATTAGTGCATGCACGCCATGTAGGCAAAAGATAATGTAACAAACCATATTGAGACATAAATAATATGTAGACAATAAAGTAAAGTGTGTCGCAGAGTTAGCTAGAAACCGCAACATTTTATTAATACTTGCAAGTTTTTTTAAAAAGAAAAACATTTGTCTAAACGAAACAAAAATGTAAATACACGGATATTTATTGAGCACTTACTAAAGTGCGGAAGTGTCCGTGTGTTGGGTCGTAACCTTTCCTAAAGATAGCATCTCTTGAGATTGCAAATATTCCATGTGCGTTGTAGCTCACGGCCATCCATGTCACGCAGCTTGTACGCGCCTTGTCCTAGTGCTTGAATGACCTCATAGGGTCCTTCCCACTTTGGTCCAAGTTTACCTGTGTCTTCTGCGTGGCTTGCATCATTAGCGCGATACACAAAGTCGCCTGGTCTGAATGAGGTGCTTCGAACCTTAGCATCGTAGTATCCCTTCATCTTTGACTTGGCTTTTGCTTCACGTATAGCTGCGCGTTCATGCCTTTCTTCCAATAGGTCCAAGTCTATACGCCTTTCGTCGTCATTGGTTGTGACATTAACTTCTAGGGTGCGAATAGTTGGCATCCCAATCTCAGCTGGTATGACAGCTTCTGTCCCATAGACGAGAGAAAAGGGAGTGTCTCCATTGCTAACTTTGATTGTCGTTCGGTGCGCCCATAAGACATGCGACAATTCATCCACCCATCTTCCTTTGTGTTTGTCCAGGCGCGCTTTGATTCCTTCGCCTAGACTACGATTTGCGCGCTCAACTAAACCATTGGTTTGTGGGTGTTTAACTGACGCGAAGTGTTGTGTGATATTTAGTTCTGCGCACCAGTCTTTGAACGGGTTATCACGGAATTGTTTTCCGTTGTCCGAAATGATTTCCCCAGGTAATCCAAAGCGGCATACAATGTTTTCCCAGATGAATCGTTTTACTTGATTACCTGTGATTGTCGCAACTGCTTTTGCCTCAATCCACTTAGTGAAGTAGTCTATTGCTACAATAAGGAATTTCAGTCCCCCCGCTGCAACAGGAAAGGGACCCGCAATGTCGATACCCCACTTATAGAATGGCCATGGAGAAGTGATAGGTGTTAGCTCTTGTTGTGGTCTGCGCGGGATGGGTCTATGAACTTGGCAGTCGTTGCATTTCTTTATCACATCGCGCGCATCACGGTGCATAGTAGGCCAATAGTATCCTGAGCGCAATGCTCGTGCTACGACGGACCGTGGTCCTGAATGCATACTGCATGAACCAGCGTGGATCTCTCGGAGTACGTAATCTGCCTGAAGAGGTCCAACGCACCGAAGCCATGGTTGTAGGAAGAGGTCTAAGTTCGAACCTCTGCGCTGTGCGCCGTATCCGTCGAGCGTCCTTCTGCTCATCGGGCAATTTGCCCTTGCTTATAAATTCGATAATAGGGGTCATCCACGTAGGATTCTCTTCCTCTATTACCGTGGATATCTCCATCTCCGAGATGGATTTGTTCTTTAGGATCTCCACTAAAACTTGTTTTGACAGGTGCGCGAAGCTAGTAGATGCGATCTTGCTTAGCGCATCCGCTTTCTTATTTTCACCTCTAGGAACTTGCTTAATGGTAAACCTGTCAAAACCTTGTATTAGTGATTTGGTCTTGTCGAGGTATTGGACCATGTTATCCTCTTTAGCCACATATTAGCCCAACACATGGTTGGCTACTAATCGGGAGTCCACATTTGCTTCTAGGTTACGTACACCCATTCGATTTGCAATGCGTAATCCGGCGATTAGGGCTTCATATTCTGCCTCGTTGTTCGTGGCTGTGAATTCAAAACGCAGTGCGTAAGTGAATTCCATCCCTTCTGGATTAGTGAGGATAAGGCCAGCGCCTGACCCATCCACGCATGAAGATCCATCGGTGAACAGGACCCATGGTTCTTGTAATTCTACCTTGCTCGGTGGGGGTGCGTCATCGGTATCTGGTTTTTCGATGATGAAGTCTGCTAGTATTTGCCCCTTAACCGCAGTGCGTGGTCTATAAGAGATGTTATACTCGCCTAGTAGCACACTCCATTTTTGTAATCGCCCCGATGCGTCAGGTTTGGAGATAACTTGCTTGATTGGTTGGTCTGTGATTACCGCTATTGGGTGCGCTTGAAAGTATCTGCGCAGTCTTTTAGCGGCGAATACTAATGCCAAGACCAATTTTTCCATTGGACTATAGTTAATCTCTATCTTCTTGAGCGCCTTGCTTACGAAATATACCGGTGTTTGTACAGAGTTCCTCTCCGTCAGTAGCACTGCGCTGACTGCCCCATGAGTCGCAGATAAGTAGACGATTAACTCCTCCCCTGGTCGGGGTGCGACTAGCCTGGGAAGCGCTGCTATATGTTGCTTAAGCTGTGTGAAAGCTTCTTCAGCTTCTGTAGTCCAACGAAAGTCTCCCTTTTTCGTACACTTCTTGAGTGTTTTAAAGAGAGGAAGTGACTTATCCGCTGATTTGGACAGGAATCTGTTCAAACCGACTAGCTTTCCATTCAGAGACTGAACTTCTTTCAACGTGCGCGGTGAAGGGAGTTGGATGACAGCCTCTGTTTTTTCTGGGCATGGCTGAATGCCATCTGGTTCTATCAAATATCCTAGGAACATGCCTTCTGTAGCGCCAAAAGTGCATTTCTTAGGATTCAACTTCATGTTGATCTTTCGTAGTGTTGTAAATGTTTCTTCAATGTCGCGCACCACTTCGTCTTCTGTATGGCTTTTTATGACAAGGTCGTCCACATAGACCTCTAGGTTGCGGCCCACTTGCTTTGCAAATGCATTATCTACCAGTCGCTGGTAGGTGGCGCCCGCATTCTTCAGGCCAAAAGGCATCTTTGTATAACAAAAGACGCCTTGGCTTGTGTGGAAGGCTGTTTTTTCCTCGTCTTCCTTAGCCATTTGGATTTGGTGGTACCCTTTGTATGCATCTAAGAAACATTTAAAGGGATACCCGCACAAAGATTCCACCTTCCAGTCTATTTCTGGTAGTGGGTAGCAGTCATGTGGACATGCTTTATTAAGATCAGTGAAGTCCACACACATCCGCCAACTACCATCGCTCTTCTTGACCATTACTGGATTGGAGAGCCAATCATGGTAATAGACTTCTCGCATGATGCCTGCGTCCACAAGCTTGTGTACTTCTTCCAGAATGGCTTTTGCGCGCTCTGGAGCCTTGCCGCGCTTTTTCTGCCTTACGGGGGAATATCCTTGTCGGATTTTCAGCTTGTGTTCTGCAATCGAGCGTGGCACACCAGTCATGTGCTTTGGTTCCCATGCGAAGATGTCCAGATTCCTTTGCAAGAGTGCGCACACGGCCGCTCTTCCTTTGTCAGACAACGATCCCCCAATCGATACTTCTTGCTCCGGGTATTCAGGGTGAATTGCAACCTTTAGGTTTGATACTTTAGCTGCGCTCTGTTCTGGGGTATGCGTTGTTTCGCATGTAATCGTGTTACATTCTTGAGGTGGTGCGGCGCTATTGTAGATGGTGACAATGCCACCTTCTACTGGGAATTTGAGCATCCCATGCGCTGTGGACGGTACTGCGCGTATTGCCGAGATTCCTGGTCTTCCAATAATGCCATTGTATGATGAAGGAGATCTGATCACCATAAAATTCATCCAGGCTGTCGTGGAGTGTTCCTTACTACCAACAGCGACTAGTAGTCGCAGTTGCCCCATGGGCCATATCTTTTCTCCTGTAAAGCCAGTAAGCGCAGTCGTGGCTGGACTTAACTGTCTTTGTATCTCAGGGTGCAATCTCTTGAAACAATGTTCATACATTATATCCGCTGATGCCCCTCCATCAACATACATGCGGTGGATATCGTGACCCCCCACATTTATCTCAATGGTGAGTGGTTCTGCCACTGTGTTATCCGCAGCCAAGGTGGGGAAAGAGATTTCGCTTCCATGGGAAAATTTCTGGCTGACCTTTTGCCTAGTCTTTTGCTGCCATGATTGTATCATGTAGATTGTGTCAGCCTTTTCCTTGGGCGCTTCTTTCTTGCCCCCAGTTTTCTGTTTATCTTTCCCATCCTTAATATTCTTAACTAGATGGTCCAATCTGCCTTCCTTTACTAGCTTCTCTATTAATTGGCGCAATTGAACACACTCATTAGTCGTGTGGCCCTTCTGTCCATGATACTCGCAGTATCCGTTCCCTACGCGCCGGTCTTCTGGGGTGCGCATAGGTGGGGGTCTCAGAAAGTTCGCGCCTTCCGTCGCAAATATCTCCTTTGGAGTCTTCGTTAGTGGGGTATACTTGTCATTTCCCCGTCCGCCCCCTTGACTGCGATAGCTTTTGTTACGATTGCTACTCTGGTCGTTGGATTGTCTCCTTGGCTCTTCTTGTGACCTATTGTTGAGTAGCCTTTCTTGCTATCCGCAGCGGCGGCTTCTCCTTGGATGAAGGACCTTGTGCGCTTCATCAGTTCATCAAAGGTTTGGGGAACCTTATCATTTAATTTTTTGATGAGCTCTGGGTTATTGATCCCGTTCATAAACCCTGAGATCTTTAGTATTTCGGGACATGCCTTGACATGTATGCATTCATCTTTAAAGCGCTCCATAAAAGCGCTTGTGGATTCCCCATGGCGCTGTTTTACCCTAGCGAGCTCGACAGGGTTTTTGGCGCACTTCTTCCTTTGAGTAAAGTTTAAACGAAACGCCTTTCGCAACTCTTCAAACCCACCGATGCTTCTGCGTGGAAGCTTACTGAACCAGTTGCGCGCATTCCCTACTAATGTAGAGTTAAACATGTGGCACCACACAGGTTGTGGCCAATTTTTGATAGTGGCTGCTGATTCAAAAATTTTTAGGTGATCATCAGGATCACCTGTCCCATCATAAGTTTTGACATTAGCGGGCATGCGCCTTCTCTTATTTTCCGAAAAATCGCTGATGCGCCGAGTGAACGCATCAACTTTTTGGCGGCGCCAGGGACGAGACATGTCTTCGTCCTCCTGGTCGCGGTGTTTTTCCCTTGATTTTCAGTGTCCTGTTTCTTTGTCCTCGTTGTCCGAGGAGTCACTTGAGGATGAGCTTACTTTTTTGCGACGCTTGCGCCGACTATCATCGGAATCCGAGCTTGCTCCTCTGTGGCGCTTGCGCCGACTATCCTCGGAATCAGAGCTTGAAGGGCTTTCGCTTGGGGAGCACCGTCGCCCAAGCCTGTCATGAACCCTGCGACTACCAAGCCTAGTGTGGACATTGGCGCGCCGTTCCCGCGCCGTTCCCCATCTTCATGCTCCTCCAGATACTGAAAGTCAGCTGCTTCATCATCCACAACCTTCCTTCCAATCCTAGTAAACACTGGGTGTTTGCGGCTATCCTTCTCGCGTCTTTCCTTTCGGTAGCGCGGTGGGGATGCTTCATGCTCAGGGTCGAAGTTGAGCCTGGCGTGCAGACTTTGACTTGACCTCTTTTTCGCTTCCTCTCGCATCAGCGCAGCCAAGGTTTCGTAGTTCTGGGACACGAAATCACTTGGCGCTAGTTCAGGCGCAACTCCTTCTAGCGCGAGAGTGTCTGTTTCCAAATCAGGACCCTTGTTTCGGGTGGGTGCATTTGGCGGTTCAGTGAAGTTTAACTCCGGGATGGTGAGAGGAGTGTGCAGTAGATCCACCGTGCTAGTGGTTGTTGTAGTAGCATGGGTAGTCCTTGTGATCGGTTCTACTGGGGTAAAAGCCAGATCTGAGTATGATCCTAGGCTTTTGGGCGCACTGGTTGTTCCAGAGGGCGGCTTAGCGGCAGAATCAGTTTGCTGCTTTTTCCCCAGTAGGTCGTCATGCGTTTTCTTCGTCTGCGGAGTCCGCTGATTTGGGTTTCCATGCTTCGTCATTCTAGTTCTTCGTAGAGTTCTTAGTGTAGGGTCCCACGGATGGCGCCACTTGTTGATACAAAAGTTGGGCGTTCCTTGTTTCCGTACCAATTCGATCTTAATGCTTGAGACCTGCGCACTAAGAAAACAAAAGACACCGTTAGGCTTATCGTGGGAGTGTCTCCCACGATTATCCTCCGGCGTGAGAGTAAGTAATCGATTTTAGGGTTTAGTTGAAGAGTTAGGGTTGTAGATCGTACCTTTAATGAGAGTCGAGAGAATCTTTATATACACACGAAACCCTAGTTGGTTTCGTGTTCCTCACTCCTCAGCGTATCCCGCATGGGGCGGTTATTTGATACATATCCCATAAATAAGGGATATCCTATATCAAAGCCATAAATAACTTTGGGTTTGGGCCAACGTAAGCCCAAACCGTTATCGTAGTAGCCCATTTGTGATGGACTGGAGTCCATTCGTGATGGACTTGAGTATGGGTCAGGTTCGTGACCCGAATGCGGACTATACGTCATCATTACCAAGTGAAAACACCATTTCAAAAATCATTTACCCAAACATGTCTAGAAAGTGAATTGCAGAAACACCCCTAAAGTTTATGTTTATCAAACCCATTTATATCTTTCATAAAAATCTACAAAAATTCCAGAAGTTACTAGACATGCAAAATATACTACCTGCAAAAGGAGAGCTCTCAACTCTTTATAGATTTGAAATGCAAGATCATAGAATTTGACTGATTTTACGTTCCCAAAACTCAGGTTTGACATATGATTCCATAAAATTCAAAAAGACAACCCAATCAACTCTAAATCACCCAAACCAATTGGAAAACTTAATTAAGACCTTAAAATAAGTTTACAAGTAAAGAACCAGTATTAAACACTTATGAAATTTGAGTTGTAATGCACACAAAATTCGGTTTTCAAAACTGCCCATTCCAAAAATCTGTTTTAGGCCATCATATAACATGTTTTAATTAATCCAACGCACACGAGTTCACAAAATTCACAAGATCTGAATTAAACATCATATTAATATATATTCATAATCATATTAGCAATGCACCTTCACAAACCCATACCAAACCCTAACCATTTATCCGATTTCACATATCTGTAAAATAATTACACAAATCAGCCTAGGTTTTCTAGTTGCACACGCCTCATTTAATGATCATTTAAGACAGATTTTAGGGCTTGTTTAGATTATCATTAGGTCGACATGAGGGGTGGAAAATATGACACCAAGCAGTCCAATACACCAATATTAGGTTTATAAGTGTTTTATTTAATGATTCAGGATTCTTGTATAACTCAGGTACGATTCTTATAAATTTTAAAGTACTTCAAACAAGCTCATTTAATTCTATAATTTTACCCCGTGATACACACATATCTTAAGTATTTTCCAGGATTTTTCCAGATTTTATTCATTAGTACAAATTCACAATAAAAATCACTCTTTACACTACTATACAGAAAAATAACTGCTAAAACACCCAGAAAGTATGCATTCAAAAGGCATATCAAAAAACTTTGGAAAAATCCACAAAAATTCCATCAAGTCATATACATCCTAAAAATTCTTCCTGTCAAATGAGACATCTTAATTCCTTACTTTTTGGAAATTAAAATTCAAAGACACCAACTGATTTTCAGACATCCAAAACACAGTTTTGACACTGAATCTAGTAAAAATCAAAAGACTACCCTCCCGACCTCCAATAACCACGAAATTTATATATTCAGAAAGTAGGCAACTTAAACTTAATTTTAAACTCAAGAATCATACAAAAACACTTAGGAATCATCAAATTAGACCCCGTTCACTCCGACCCAAATTCTGGACAGCATCACATCAATATACAAACAAAACCCTAACTTTTTAAATCTTGCGTATTATTGTATAAACACTTAACCTAAATGTTCTAATCATCATTATACTCTAAATTATAGATTATTAACATTCTTTTATAAACCCTAATTCCATTACGTAGGTTACGTAATTAATTTAAAAGTTAAGCATAAAAATTAAAGAATTTAGAAGATGAAACTAACCGAAGCTCGAAAACCCAAAACCTAGATCGATCCTTTTTTTTCTTCTCAAAATTCAGTCATTTGGTAGTATGGGGTGATTATGGGTCGATTAGGGTGATAATATGGAGGGATAGTTGGGCTAGTTTGGGTTGGATTAGGATTGGGTAAGTGTTTGGGCTTTTGTAAATAAAATAACTCCTAAACACTAACACTACATTAATCGGCCCATTCTTTTTATACATTTATTTTATTATCTTAACAAACGATATTTGCAATACTTATTTATTTAGTTAAACTTGGGATATAATCAAAATGAATATTTGAAAAAAAAAATGTTATTCAATTTTTAGGGCGTTATAGGTGAACTAATTGTCATACCCAATGATCTTACTCTTAGGGGTTTAAGTCGCTCTTTCCTGCTAAGAGCATCTACTACCACGTTTGCTTTGCCTGGATGGTAACGAATCTCGCAATCATAATCACTGAGCAATTCTAACCAACGGCGTTGCCTCATATTAATCTCTTTCTGATCTAAGATATGTTGAAGACTTTTGTGATCCGTGTACACTGTACACTTAGTACCATAGAGGTAATGTCTCCAAATTTTTAGCGCAAAGAAAACCGCTCCTAACTCCAAGTCATGAGTGGTGTAATTCTTCTCATGAACTTTGAGTTGTCGAGAAGCGTAAGCTATGAATTTTTCCTTCTGCGTCAACAGAGCCCCAAGTCCTTTATGCGAAGTATCGTAATAAACTACAAAATTTTCCATTCCTTCGGGCAATGCCAAAATTGGCGCACTGCAAAGTTTTTGCTTAACAACTAATAGGCGGATTCTTGTTTCTCTCCCCATTCGTACTTCTGATTCTTCTGCGTTAGCTTGGTCAAAGGCTTCGCTATCTTAGAGAAGCCCTTGATGAATCTTCTTTAGTACCCGGCAAGACCTAGAAATTGACGAATCTCTGTGGGAGTCTTAGGTGTTTCCCAATCTTTAATATCCTCGATCTTAGCAGGGTCAACATGCAATCCTTGGCTATCAATTACGTTCCCAAGAAATTGTACTTTCCAAATCCAAAAATCACACTTAGAAAACTTAGCATACAACTTCTCGTTCTTGAGTAATTCTAAGATCGTCTTGAGATGTTCTTCATGCTCTTCTTTGCTTTTAGAGTAGATTAGAATGTCGTCAATGAACACAATTACAAATTTGTCCAAATACGGCTTGCACACCCGATTCATGAGATCCATAAATACCGCCGGTGCATTAGTCAATCCAAACGGCATCACTTGGAACTCGTAATGACCATAACGAGTCCTAAACGCCGTCTTCGAGATATCTTCTGCCCGAACTTTAAGTTGATGATAACCCGAACTCAAATCAATCTTCGAGTAAAAACTGGAACCTTGCAACTGATCGAATAAATCATCGATTCTTGGGAGTGGGTAACGGTTCTTCACTGTTAACTTGTTCAATTCACGATAATCTATACACATCCGGAACGATCCATCCTTCTTCTTTACGAATAAGACCGGTGCTCCCCAAGGCGAGGAACTTGGTCTAATGAATCCCTTGTCTAGTAGTTCTTGGAACTGATTAGACAATTCTTACAACTCTGATGGTGCTAGTCGGTAGGGTGCTCTTGTTACTGGTGCCGCTCCTGGCACCAAATCTATCTGGAATTCTACTTGTCGGGTAGGCGGTAGTCCAGGCAAGTCTTCGGGAAAGACTTTCGGAAAATCTCGAACAATCGGTACATCTTCCAACCGTTTCTCATCCAACTTCTTTTTGGTTATGTGTGCTAGAAAAGCATAACATCCCTTCTTTATGTACTTTTCGGTCTTGATACATGATATGATGCTTAATCGTTCTCGCCTCGTTCACCATGGATAATCAAGGTTTCACCATTAAAAGGGAGATGAACAACCTTTTCGTCGCAGATAATTCTTGTAAGGTGTTTGGATAGCCAATTCATACCAATTATAACGTCAAAACTACCGAGTTCGATGGGCATAAGGTCGATGTTAAATGGATGGTTTAGGAATTTAATGGTACAACCGCGGATTATGGTGTCGGAGCCAACTAAGTTACCATTAGCTAATTCAATGTTGTAGGCAGTGTCTAGGGTGGTCGGTGTGATGTTAAGTAAAGGATGTAACCACTGTAAGATTTTCCTATATAATTATCTAGTACTTATCCTTTTTCCACGTAGAAATTTTTTTATTTATTTATTATCTGATTACTTATGTGACATAAATTATATTCCTGATAAACGTGCTTGCAACCCAACCTCAACTGATTTAGTGTTTAAACATCTTTGACCTGAAACTTTATGAGATCCCATTTACCACTTTACGAAGCGAAGGTGACGGCCATTGAAGAATCCAAGGATCTTTCAAGCATGCCACTTGACGAGCTCATAGGAAATCTCAAAGTTCATGAGATGGTCATGGAAAAAGATTCTGAGATAGTCAAAGGCAAAAAGGAGAAGTTAAAGTCCATTGCCTTAAAAGCTAGGGTAGAGTCAAGTGACGATGAAGAGTCTAGCTCAGATAGCGAAGATGAAGAGTATGCCATGGCCATGAGAGATTTCAAGAAGTTCTTCAGAAGACGAGGAAAGTTTGTTAGACAACCTCGAGAAGAAAGGAAATCCCTCCGAAAAGACCATGATGGCAAGAAAGGCAAAGTAGATAGGAAGTGTTTTAGGTGCGGTGATTCTAGTCACCTAATTGGAGATTGTCCGAAGCCACCCAAGAACAAGACTCAACGAGCCTTTGTCAGTGGTGCTTGGAGTGACAGTGAAGATGATGACGAAGAGCCAAAGAATGACGAAGTTGCTCTTATGGCTCATGACTCTAACGAGGTACAATCTGACTCATCTTACTCCTTTATTGATGATGACACATTAGAAATAGAATACAACAAACTGTGTGAAATTTCCCTAAAAATCATATAACGTGAACTTATTGGGATCGTTGGACATCTTGAGAAGTGCCTGAGAACAGTAAGGTTTGATGAGACAGAACCGTATCCGTATAGAACGATGTTTTTTCTGATTCTAAAACTCCGTATCTTATGACATCAGTTGAATGGAAAGAATTGAAGGACCAGCTTTTAGAAAGTGGGTTTTATCCGTCTGAGTGTATATCTGTGGTGTACTCCAGTTTTATTCGTAAAGAAGAATGATGATAGTATGAGGTTATGTATTGAATTCCAGAAGCTGAATCGTAGTACAGTTTGAACCATCATCCTTTACTTTGAATCAAGATTTGTTTAATCAACTTCAGGGTGTGAAGTTTTTCTCAGTAATTGAGTTTGAATCCGATTATTTTCAGTTACGTTTAAAGGAGCGAGATGTTACTAGAATTGCTTTCCGTATCCGTTATGATCTATATGAGTGTTGTGATGCCAATTGTATTGGCTACTACTCCGATTGTTCCTATGGACTTGTTGAATCGTGTCTTTCATGAATACTTGGGCAATTTGTCATAGTATGACTTATCGGTATATTCAGAGACGAAAGAGAAACACGAGGATCATCTTCGTATTTTGTGTTAAAGTTCTACGTCC
This sequence comes from Artemisia tridentata subsp. tridentata, assembly GCA_021014915.2. NCBI lineage: Eukaryota > Viridiplantae > Streptophyta > Magnoliopsida > Asterales > Asteraceae > Artemisia > Artemisia tridentata. The sequence continues at coordinate 188,536,187 of CP139502.1, read as the reverse complement.
GAAGAAGCTCTATATAATATTCTTGAAGAATAAATTTTGGTTGGGATGAAGAATGAGAGGAGAATCTTGGGAAGCTGAAAAGAGATTTGTTTCTGCTCAAGAAGGATACTTAGTTATATCCTTATGCAACACGGGAAGATGGTTGGTTATGCATCAGTACAGCTAGATCCGTGGGAAGTGAACTATCCGACGCATGACTTGGGAGTGGTTGGTGACAGACATGAAGAAACTCAGGAGCAAGACGGTGGAATCTGACCTATGATAGAATATTTGAACGAAACAATTTTGATTGAAGCAAACAGTTCTAATTGCTCTATTCACTTTAATTATACTATTATGAATAGAGATTTGAAGCAAAATTTTTGATGGAATGGTATGAAGATGATTGTGACTACATCGGTGGCGTTTAGATTGTCAACAGGTCAAGATTCAGCATCGGCGTTCAAGTAGTTCACCTTAGTTTGGATGTTCGTATGTGGAAGTGGGATTAAATTTTCAGGAACTTTGTAACGGGATTTCCGCGCACATTTAGGAAGGACAACACGAATTGAGTTGTTGTGGATTGTTTGACGAGGTCGGCTCACTGGGAAGATTGGCAGAGATTTCATTCGGCAGAAGATTATTCAAGCTACATGGCGCGCCTGCAGTGATCGTGTCAGAGATTCGCGTTCTACTTCACATTCCTAGGAAGTGCTACTGAAGGCTTGAGGAACCAGACTCAAGATTAGTAATGCGTTGCACCTCCAAAACGATGGATAAGCAGAACAACTATTTAACTTGGAAGATGTGTTGAGCAGGAACTTGACAAGTGTTAGTTCTGGTTGTGTTTGCTCACTATGATTAGATGGCTCGCAAGTGACAAGGATTTTTCTTTCAGAGTTTTGTATGAATAGAGATTAAGAACACCTTTGAGTTAAATTAGGTCGGGGAGCTGTTTATTGAAGGTCCGGAGTTGATTACAGTGACTAATGGATTAGTTATCGTTGTGGAAGAGAAACTTTGAAATTTTAGACCGAGAATTTGTGTGATCCGTATGGTGTCCTTGTACAGCAGTGTTAGACGTTTTAGCATATAAGGAAGATTTAGTTCGCGATATGTTAGTCCTTATGCTCATTCTTATCCGTACGATTATTCTACCTATTCCGTTATGCCTTCTGATACGTTTTGATATTCTGATATGTGCTTAGTCGATCGTCGATACGAATAGGTTACCCACCTCTTTATGAAACTCTTGATACGTTTGATGATTCGGTATGTTCTTTTCTGATTATTAGCAAGTTCCTTAGTTCATTCAGAATCTGGATAGAGTTGAAGAAGTTTTATCGTTTAGCACTACCTCCGTATTTGCCTCGTGTGTATATGTGTTTCATGTATCTCCTGGTAAGATTACATCTGTCATCTGCTACGTAATTGTTTCGTATTCGTTGGATCAGATTTGTTATAATTTGTGTTCTATTGGAGAGCCTGGGGCTATCCTAGTTTGTCGGAATCGAGTCATGAGAAAATAAAACTATTCCGTTTGTGAAGATGCTTTTGGAAGGATCTCTCCGGGCGTGAGGCTAGTCATTGTCATTTCTTTTCATGACTGATACGTCTCCGTCTAACTTTTGCGACTTCAAATTTCCAGGACGAAATTTTTCTTTTTAGAGGGGAAGAATTATAACAACCTGAAATCCAGACTAACATTTTTCATTATATTTTGAACCTAACCTAAGTCCTAATAAATAAATAAGCTACATTAAATTATATGTTATATATTTGTACTACAAATATGAAATTTACGTCCTAATATAAAAATTTCGGCACACCTTTGTTTCTTTTAGAATATCACACGTGTGCATGTCACCTTAGAAAACTGATTTTTATTTTGTACACTATATGTCACACGATTTGATATTAAGAGAATAGTACCGAAAATAAATGTGAAGATTTGAAGAATAATTGCTCCTTTAAACCCTCCCACAAATCTTGGCATTTCCAGCCCATATCTCCCATATTCGTTTCTTTCATCAAACCGTATGCATGCTCCTCTCACACATTCGAAACCCTAAAATACATACACAAGATCGGTTGCCATTTTCCCAAGAAATCATGGTACGAGACCAGGAGATGATCATGTTCGTGTATGAAAGAAGGGTATTGGTGCGTGGTGTTCTAATACCATGAAGTTTTGGTTCTCAGTTCGAAGGCTGTAAGCTTTTGGTTCTTGTGTGATTCGATCAGATGATATCCAAGGTTTTCTCTCGTCCTTTTTGTGTTTCTATGAGAGGATTGTAATACACTCTGTAGGATGTTAGTCCTTTATAACGTGTGTATATGATACTTTGAGTGAATATGATTAAGTATGCGGAATCTAATTAACCACACTTAGAAGGATATTGGATATGGAAATGGAACAGTGATGCTTGTTATTGGAGAATGAACACAGAAAGTATAACACCAAACGATTCAATATTATTGAGAATAATACGAGTGATCTTCACTATCACTAGGGTTACAAACCTTGAATCTTTATTACCAAGATAACTATTTCTGCTATGTTCAATACACTCTTAATCTCTCACTTGAATAGTCTCTATTAAGCACACTTAATGTCTAAGCTAAGATCTCCCTTTTATAGTCCAAATGAGATCTTTACAATATTGTCAAGTCTTGTCAAACTACTTGCTTGTTATGTGTGTCAGTAGCAAAGATACAACATGTTATGTGTATACAACTTGTTGACTGATCACTTATCAAAGATATTATCTACCGTATATACTTGACTTTTATACACAAAATATCTTTTTCATACTTATCCTTTCAGCAGTAGTATACGCGACACTTATCCATTCAGCAGTAGTATGAGTCACTCCAACAGCAGTATCTTTCTTTATGCATCAGCAGTACCTTTGTTTGTACTAGTAGTACTAACTTATCAGTTAGTACTGTTAGTTATAACTTGAACAGACTTCAAATATACACTAGCAGTTGGTACTGTTAGTGTATTCTTATCAGTAGTACTAACCTTTAGAACATTTAGTTCCCAATACTAATCTTTAGAACATTTAATTCCCAACAATCCTCCCCTAAACTTGTGATTTATCCCAAATCATCAAGTTTCTTCTGAATTAAATGAGGATTGTGAGAGTCTTTCAAACACTACATAGTCAGACTCTTTGATCTGAGCTTTTCTTTGTTCTGCAAGATTAACTATCTTTCTGTCTAACTCATCTGCCATCTGTGAATCACTTTCAGCCATTTTCTTTGTCTTCAATACTAGCAGTACCTTGCTCATGCTCTAAGCATTGCCTAAAAGATGGTGCAATTTCCTTGGATGGAGGAATTATAAGAGGCAATTGTGCTGTGTAACTTGGATGCTTGAAGCCTAATATTATATTCCCTGTAGTCAAATCATCTCTGAGCAAGCCATGCAAGTGATGAACAAACGTAGTGAACTGAAATTGAAACAGAAAGAACTTTCTCCATTTGAATATCATCAATCGAAGAAGAGAGATGAATTGCTTCATCCCTTCTGAATATATATAATACTCCAGAATCTTGTCCAAATTTCCAACATGATCTCGAGACAGAGCTTTATCATTTTAAGTCAAAGATGTCCGAACATGAAGAAGAGGCATGAAAGAGCTTATTCCATTTGAACTCATGCACTTCTTGAACCAAAGAAACTTCTGGGTCTTGATCAATTTGGGCAATCTTCCTCCCCAATCTTTCTCTTCTGTTTGATCAATTTAAACTTCCTCCCCTGTTTCTGAGCATACACATTCACAGTCTTTCATCCTCTGATAATCTTCCTCCCCAATATTTTCATCAATTTGGGCAATCTTCCTCCCCTACATTTGGTTAAACTTCCTCCCCTGTTTGGAAGATCTCTCACCATCATCTGAACTTGAACACCTTATCAGACAATATTGTACATATAGCCATCAATTCCTTAAAATTCCACTCTGCCCTCATCACTTCCAGGTGTGTTAACTCCTGTGAGAGGTGAATCATGGGGCAATAACTCATAATCCATCATTAGATGGGTTTCTGAGCCATTATGAATCCAAAAGATTTTAAGAAACTTTTGACTTAGCAGTATGAACTTGATTTTAATTTGAAAAATCATACTGCTAACAACCATTTTGAAGGGATTAAGTGTAGTAACAGACACTTAATCAAGATTTCGGTTTAAATTAACCTCTGGTTGTGTGAGAACCAATGTTTTCAGTTATAAATAACTGCCTGTGTACAGATAAACCCATTCAAAAGGCTTTCTTGACAGATTTTCCAGCTCGTGGTAGTTGTTGCCTCTAACACAAGTGTTAGATTCACATTTGCTCACTGTTCTTTCTATCAGATGTCCTTAGACTTGCTCATTATACTAAAAAGTACAAAATGATAGAAAGTGAGTTGAGTCAGTTACTATCTGATCAACTAAGCCATTAATTCAAAATGAAATATCATAATAAGTTTCAAGAGAGAAGTTTTAAAGAATTTATTAACTTAGGTATACACCTTTGCTAATGAATTCCCAAACTCTGACTATCATTAACCTATTATGTTAGCAACTTGAATTTCCAACTTTTGCTTGTTCACACATTGCACTTGTAACATCCTTTGTGGTCAATTTTCCATATCTGAAAATTTTAGTCCAAAACCAAGAAAACAAAATGCAAAGCACTTGTCTTATAGCAGTATTATCACATGACTAACAGTATGAACCAAACAATCAAAATTTGTACTAGCAGTATAAACTTTTTGTTTGGAATTAAGGTTAACAGTTGGAACTGTTAGTATATAAGTTAGTACTGCTGAAGAGATTGAAGATATAACTGACAGTACAAAGTCAGTTAGTACGGTCAGCATTAGAAAGTTAGTACTGCTTATAATTTTTGTAATCGTATAGAAGATAAATATAGAAAAGATTTTGTGTATATCTTATTAATATAGATGATAGTTATCTTGTAAAGGAATCCTTGATCTATAAAAGGATTGCCTAGGTTAAAGTTTATGTACGTGAGTTCTTAGAAAAGGTTCAAGGTTGTAAACCCTAGTGATAGGAGATCACTCGTATTATTGTTTTAATAATATTGAATCGTTGAAGTTAATCAATTGTCTCTTGTTCATATATACACACTGTTTCATTCATTGAACATACATACACAATCTTCTAAGTGTTTGCTAGTAAATTCCGCGTGCTAGTCAACATTATTCAAAGTATCTATCTAACACAAGGAGTGTGTTTAGATCCGGTCAAGTGGTATCAGAGACAGGTTTCTGATACTTTGATTTAGAAGATCCAGACGAATTTGATTAAGAAGAAGATGGACATGGAGACAACAACCCAAACCAACATTGCTGCTAAGTTACCAATGCTTAAACCTAATGAGTTCGATATGTGGAGACTAAGAGTTGAACAATTCTTTCAAGTGCAGGATTATGCACTCTGGGAGATTATAGAAGATGGGAACTCTTTTAAGCCTACAACCACTACTACTGTTGTTGAGGGCAAGACTGAAAAAACTGTGCAGACCAAGCCATTGACTACTGAAGAGAAGGCTCAGCACAAGAATGATGTTAAAGCAAGGAGCATGCTGCTGATGACAATCCCTAATGATCAATTACTGAACTTCAGTAAGTACAAGTGTGCTAAAACTCTTTTTGAAGCTATTGTTGCAAGATATGGTGGGAATGAAGCCACCAAGAAAACACAGAAGACCCTTCTCAAGCAACAGTTTGTGAATTTCACAGCAACAAGCAATGAGTTACTAGATCATATGTTTAATAGGCTTCAAAAGCTAGTGAGTCAACTTGCTGTTCTAGGAATTGAGATGCCTCAGGAAGATCTCAACTCAAAATTCCTAAGGAGTCTTCCATCAGAATGGGCTATGCATGTAGTTGTTTGGAAGAATAAACCAGACATTGATTCTATGAGTCTGATGGATCTCTACAGCAACTTCAAGATAGTAGAACATGAAGTGAAGAAGTCTGCTGGATCAAGTTCAAGCTCAAGCTCTGGAAATTTGGCCTTTGTGTCAACTCCCAGTATCTCTAATCCAGAAGAAGAAGTTCAAGTTGCTGGAGCAGTTGGAACTGCTAGTTCAAATATTGGTACTGCTAGTATTTCAAGCAGTAGTAATGGACTTTTGGATGAGAATACTTATTGTGCTTTCTTGACTACTCAGCACAATGGAAGTATGTTGACTCATGCAGATCTTCAAGAGATTGATGAAGATGATATTGAAGAGATGGATATCAAGTGGCAACTCTCTCTTCTCAGCTTGAGAGCTAGAAGATTCTTGAAGAAGACTGGCAAGAAGATAATCATAAATAGCAATGATGTTGCTGGGTATGACAAGTCAAAGATTGAATGTTATAATTGCCACAAGAAAGGTCATTATTCAAGGGAGTGCAGAATGCCAAGACAACAAGATGGCAAGAGCAGAGGATTTGGAAGCAAATCAAGGGTTGTGGAAGTGTCAGATTCAAGCTCAAAGGCTATGGTTGCTATTGATGGCTTAGGGTTTGACTGGAGCTACATTGCAAAGGAGGAAGCAGAAGCACCTACAGAGATGGCACTTATGGCTTTCTCAGACTCTGAGGTACAAATTTCTAAATGTTCTAAATCATGTGATGCTTTAAAAGAATTAGAAACACTTAGAAAACAGTATGATAATCAGAGAATAGAGCTAAACCAGACTGCTTTTAATTTAGCAAATCATAAGAGAGGTTTGGCTGTATTAGAAGAACAGATAGTTCACTATAAGGAAAATGAGTCTACTTTTAGTGATACTGTAGCTATACTTAAGAGAGATATAATGTTTTGGGATGCTGAAATTAGTGTGTTGAAAAATGAATTGGAAAAGATAAAACAGGCAAAGGAAAACATTCAGATGAGTGTAGACACATTAGAGTTTGCATCTAAGGGTGTTAGTAAGATAGTTGAGTGTCAAATCCTCAATAAAGCTAAGTCAGGCCTAGGATACAAATCAGTTCCACCTCCATATAAGGGAATTCCAACACCTCCAGGCATTGACCTAGAACACACAGGACTACCTGAATTTCAACTACCTGAGCTTAAATATGGTCCTCAACCTAAAGAAAATGTAGTTGATAAACCTGTGTATGAGAGTGCTAGTGATAAATCACTGTCTGAGAACAAGATGTCCTCTGATAGATCCTCAAGTAAGGAATCAGATGCTCCAACCATAGAGGAATGGACTACTTCTGATGATGAGAGTGATCAGGCTGTGGTTAAGCCTGTTAGTGTTAAGATAGAGGAACCAAAAGTTCCAAAGATGGTTAAGACTGAGACTGTTAGGCCTAAAGCTAATGCAAAACCTTTTAGACCAACAGTTAGGTATGCAGAAATGTAAAGGACCACAAACAAGCCAAGAGGTAACCAAAGGAATTGGAACAACCTCAAGTCTCACCAACTAGGTGATGACTTTGTCTGTTATAGGAAAGCTTGTTTCACATGTGGAAGCTTTGACCATCTGGCTGCTCATTGTTCCAATAGGGTAACTAGGTATTCAACCCCTAGGGTGAACTCAATAAGACCTCCCACTCACCCTACAAATGCTAGAATGATACCTAGATCAGTTCTGTTAAGGTCTGGAACAAGAACAGTTCATACTATTGGACAAACAGTTAACACTGCTAGACCAGCAGTTCATACTGTTAGACCAAATAGACCTTTTTACCCTAGACAAACAGTTCAAGGTGCAAAAACTCTTTCTAAATCAGCACCAACAACTGTTAGAAGACCATTTCAAAACAATGCAGTGATTAATAAACAAGTTTGGAAACCTAAAGTTGCAATTGCACACCCAGCAGCTCATACTGCTAGGCAAGCAGTTAACACTGGAAGTTTTAAAAACACTGTTAAGGGAAATATAGGTAATGGTATTAATGCATCTGCATCATGGGTTTGGAGACCACTTCAATCCAATGGTACTCCAACTGTTTTAAAAAGGTTTAATTATGTTGATGCAAGAGGAAATCCTAAGTCTGTAATGGCTTGGGTACACCAAAGGAATTAATTTTTCTTTTTATGTGCGATATTAGTCATATGCTTGTATGTTATGAGACAAGTGCTTTGCACTTTGTTTTCTATTGTTGGACTAACAATTGCAGGATGATTGGAGTTTTGAATGCTTTGTGTTTTGGACTATATGGTGATTTGGAGCTCAGTGTGTTATCTATGCACACAACAAATGGTTATTGGTTCACCATGTCTAACCCACATAAGAACCAACTAGTCCAGAGCAAACGGTTTCTGGTAAAGACTAATCAAATCCGTTAATGGTTGACAATTTACCAAAAATTGTATGGTTATCAACTCACCATATCTAACTGTGAAGAGTTGGCTAGTCCAAAGCAAACGGTTATTGGTAAAGACATATCAAATCTGTTGATAGCTGATAGTTTGCTAAAAACTATATATGTGCAATAATGTCTTTGAAATCAATATAAGTTCATACTGTTCTTTGAAAATTTTGATAAAAGTTTGTGTTGCTAGTGCAAAGTTTATACTGCTAGTGTAAACATAGTACTGCTGAACTAGCCGTTATAACTGACGTGTCAGTAATTAATTTTCGGTTAAAAACTAGCCGTTGGTGGTTTGTTGCGATTTTTACTGATTGAATTACGATTTTCGAGGGATCCTCTTCAAGATATTTTAACTTTTATTCTATTATATTCTTATTCTAAAATAATAGTTACCATATTCTTTAAGTCGGTCAAATTAAAAATCCTATTTCTCTCAATAATATCTCATCTAACTTTCATCTTCTACTTTCTAACCTAAATCTTCATTATTCACCACAGTTAAAATCAAACTTTACTAAGAATATCATGGCTAATTTGGATTTTGTCAAGACGCACAACCAAGTCGCTTTTCTAGAGAAAACAGAGGAAGGAGATGGACCGAAATTTTATGAGATTGTGGATTTCCTCAACCACTCTCACATAAGGTATGCTCTAACTGTCTCTCCTACTCTTTATGTCTCTCATATCACACAGTTTTGGCAGAATGCAACTGTCTTGACTAGTGAAGATGGAGACTTAGAAATCCATTCTGAAGTGGATGGCATACTTTTTGTTGTTACCGAGTCTGCACTTAGGAGACATCTTAAGCTGCAAGATTCAGATGGTATCATCAATATGCTAAACACTGAGATTTGGCAAGAACTTGCCATAATGGGGTATGACACATCCAACCAAAAACTCACTTTTCAAAAAGGATGTTTCTCCCCACAATGGAGATTTTTGATACATACTCTCTTACATTGCTTAAGTCCCAAGAAGACGGCATGGGAGCAATTCAGTAGCAATATTGCTATTGCTCTCATTTGCTTGTCAACAAATAAGGTTTTTAACTTTTCAAAGTTTATTTTTGAGAGTATGGCAGCAAATGTTAACAGCAAAACCAAGTTTCTTATGTACCCAAGATTTGTTCAAACTCTTTTGAATAAGAAAAAGAATTTGCTTACGAAACCAACATAAACTTTTCCTACTCCTAGCCTACAATCAAAGGTTTTTCAAAATATGGCTATGGCTAGTAGACTTTTCAAAGGGGTAGAAATACCTTTGTTTCCTGAAATGCTTCAAGTTGAATTGGGTGAAGGGTCAGTCAACCCAACTGATCCTCATCACACACCCAATCAAAATCCTGAAAATACCAAAACACCCCCAATTATCACCACATATAGGAGAAGGACCACACCTAGTGTAACTAGAGTGGCAACTGGATCCTTGCCCCATGATTCACCTCTCCTAGCAGGTAACACAGCTAGAAGTGATGAGGGTAGCTCTACACAAACTGAATTGATGGCTTTATGTACCAAGTTAACTGCCAAGGTAGATTCTTTGGAGGAGGAGCTTAAAAGTCATAAAGAAAATTTTGCCAAAGTCTACTCAAGGTTGACTCGTAGAGTAAAGAAGTTGGAAGATCATCTCAAGAGGAAAAGGGCTAGAGCTATACTGGATGAAGATTCTTCAGATGGTGATTATTCAGATGATTCAGATAATGATGATGATGGTGATTCTCCCAAACAGGGGAGGAAATCAGATAAAGGCAAGGGGGATAAATCAAAAGTTCAGGGGAGGCAAGATGAAGGTGCTAGTGAACAGATTGGTATGGATACTGGTAATGTTGCTGATATGGATGTTGAAGATCAAGAAACTCAAGAAACTGCTGAGAATGAAGAAACAGTTCAAACTGCTGAGACAGAACATGAAACCGTACAAACTGCTAGTTCACATCCAGGTACTGCTGAGGCAGAGTATGAAAGAAAAAGATTAGCAAAGGGAAAGAAGCCAATGACACCTGAAGAAGCTGAACAAGAACAAGAAAGACTCAAGAAAGTAAAACCAAGAACTCAAGCACAGTTAGAGTTTGATGAAGAAGTAGCAAGGAAACTTCAAGAAAAAGATCAAGCAGATGAACAAGCCCAGATAAATCTTGATGCAGAATTAGCAAGAAAGATGGCTGAGGATGATGTACAGAATATAGCTGAGTTCATGGAGAGAACAAGGTTGGAAAAGGTAGCTTCAAATACTGAGGTTGATCAAGAACAATTCAATGAACAGCTACAATATTTGTTAGATTCAGATTTAATTGTGAGAGCTCAAGCAGTGATGATTCTTAAAGGCAAGGATTTGAGTGAAGAAGAGAAATCAGAGAAGCTTAAAAGTTTTATACTAATAAAGAACAGAGAAGTAGCATGGAATGATCTTATGCAGAAGATTAGAGATAGGCAAAAAGAAGGTTACAAGACAAAGATGCCTACAAAGAAAGAACATATCAGTTTTATGAAAAGCTATTTAAAGAATCAAGTTCTTTGGAAGACAAGTTATTTTAAAGGAAAATCAGATGCTGAAATTGAAAAAGCTTATTATGAAGCTTATGCAAGATTGAACATATCAATTGAAAGGGATACCACAAAAGGAAGGAAAAGAGATGCAGAGTTGTTAGAATTTGATGCAGCAAAGAAACAAAAGAAGAGAGCTGAAGGTTTATCAGATGAACACCTCAAAAGTATGCTAGTTGTAATCCCTGAATCCACAAACATCAAACCTTTGCAAGCAAAACATCCCATCATTGGCTAGAAAGTATTCACAGAAGGTAGGATGAAAGGGTGAAAGATTATGAGACTTGTTGGAATTACTGAAAGATACAAGCTGTTTGAAGATTTACTCAAAGGATTTGACAGAGAAGATCTTAATCAATTGTGGACATTAGTAAAAGAAAATTTCAGAATTGAAGATCCACTTGAAGACAAAGACAAAGAACTATGGGTTCAATTGAAGAGGATTTATGAACCTGATGATGGAGAATCAATGTGGAGGTTTCAAGCTGAAGTCAAGGATGTTACTTGGAAATTATTTGATACATGTGGAGTGCACAGAGTTTCAACTAAAGATGGAATAGAAATTTATATGTTGGTGGAAAAAGAATATCCACTCAGATTAGTTGTTTTAAAGGCTATGCTATCAGTAACACTCAAGGTTAAAGAAGATTCTGAGATGGTAGATATGTTAGTAACAAAGATATTTAACCTTGCAGAGCAAAAGAAAGCCAGAAACAAGAGACAGACATGATAGATGTTTGGAAGAATCCCCCCTCATCATAGGAGATGAAGCTTAATTCGAAGAAACTTTGTGATTTGCACAGAAATCATAAGTTTAGGGGAGGATTGTTAGGAATTAAGGTTAACAGTTGGAACTGTTAGTATATAAGTTAGTACTGCTGAAGAGATTGAAGATATAACTGACAGTACAAAGTCAGTTAGTACGGTCAGCATTAGAAAGTTAGTACTGCTTATAATTTTTGTAATCGTATAGAAGATAAATATAGAAAAGATTTTGTGTATATCTTATTAATATAGATGATAGTTATCTTGTAAAGGAATCCTTGATCTATAAAAGGATTGCCTAGGTTAAAGTTTATGTACGTGAGTTCTTAGAAAAGGTTCAAGGTTGTAAACCCTAGTGATAGGAGATCACTCGTATTATTGTTTTAATAATATTGAATCGTTGAAGTTAATCAATTGTCTCTTGTTCATATATACACACTGTTTCATTCATTGAACATACATACACAATCTTCTAAGTGTTTGCTAGTAAATTCCGCGTGCTAGTCAACATTATTCAAAGTATCTATCTAAACAAGGAGTGTGTTTAGATCCGGATACTTTTCAATACCAGTACTAATTGATAATGCTAGCAGTACAAATCCAATTTATATACAAAATCACACAGTTTTAAATCATTAAGGATTAAGCATCCCAATACTTGCTACCAAGTATTGAAATCTACCAACATCAAAAGCTTTTGTGAGAAGATCTGCAAAGTTGTGATCAGAATCAATTTTAACCACTTGAATCAACTTTTTCTCATTGCAGTCTCTAATATAAAATGATGTCTAATTTCTATGTGTTTTGTTTTAGAGTGTTGCATAGGATTTTTAATTATGCAAATTGTACTACTATTATCAATATATATGACAGTGTTCATGAAATTGTACCCATAGTCAAGAAGTTGATTTTGAAGCCAAAGTACTTGACCACAGCAACTAGCAGCAGCTACATATTCAGCTTCAGTTGTTGAAGTAGCCACAATTGTTTGCTTCTTACACTGCCATGAAATGAGTCTACATCCAAGGAATTGACATCCTCCAGTTGTTGACTTTCTGTCCAAGCTTGCACCTGCATAATCACTGTCTAGGTGATTCCCTAGAATACCATAGACCCAACCTAGGTTGACCCTTGAGATATCTAAAAATCCTCTTGACTGCTGTTAAGTGAGAAACCTTAGGAGTTACTTGAAATCTTGCACAAGCACAAACAGAGAACATGATATCAGGTCTTGATGATGTGAGATACATCAAAGAGCCTATCATAGATCTGTATGTGTGTACATCCACATTGTCTCCATCTACATCTTTAAGAAGAGGCTTCTCAGAGTCCATTGGTGTGCTTGCTACTTTTGAATCAACAAATTGAAATTTCCTTAGAATCTCTGCTACATATTTATCTTGGCTGATAAATATGCCTTCACTTGATTGCTTAACTTGCAGACCCAAAAAGAATGTAAGTTCCCCCATGGAACTCATCTGAAACTTATCATGCATAAGTTTCTCAAACTCTAAACACATCTCCTTCCTTGTAGATCCAAAGATGATATCATCCACATACACCTGAACTAGCAAAAGATCCTTCTTGTGCTTCTTGATGAATAATGTCTGATCAATCTTGCCTCTTTGGAATCCATTTTCAATTAAGTAGGAAGCCAGTGTTTCATACCATGCCCTTGGTGCCTGATGAAGGCCATAAAGAGCTTTGACAACCTTGTACACTTTGTCTGGATGGTCTGGATGCTGTGAGACATAAACCTCCTCTTCAATAGTACCATATAAGAAAGCACTCTTGACATCCATTTGATAAACTGTGAAGCCCATAAATGAAGCATAAGCCAAAAATAGTCTAATTGCTTCAATTCTTGCTACTGGAGCAAAAACCTCTTCATAGTCTATCCCTTCCTCTTGTGTGTACCCTTGGGCTACAAGTCTAGCCTTGTTTCTTATCACTATGCCCCTTTCATCCCTTTTGTTTCTGAAAACCCATTTAGTGCCAATTACCCTTACACCCTTGGGTAAATCAACTAGCACCCAAACCTTCTAAATTTTAAATTGGAGAAGCTCTTCTTGCATAGCTTCTACCCAGCTTGAATCATCTAAGGCTTTAAGAACATTCTTGGGTTCTGCTTGAGAGAGGAAACATACAAATAAGCAAGAGTTTGCACACTTATACTGCTTTGATGCATAAAGAGCATTAAGAAGCCCTTGTTGGTCTGAAGACATCAGTTGCTTCCTTGTCTTCACTCCTGATTGTACATCACCAATCACATTGTCCAGGGAGTGGACTTTGTGAATCCTTGTATGTGGTGTAGAAGGAACTTAATAATGAGGTGGGAGATTGTTGAAATCCACTTCATCTTCTGAGAATTCTGCTTCATTTGAGTTTGATGAGCCAGCAGTAGGATCAATTGGCTCAGCAGTAGAAACTTGTGGCTCAGCAGTAGAAACATTTGGCCTAGCAGTAGAAACATTTTGCCTAGCAGTATCAAGTTGGGTCTCAGCAGTACTATCATCAATAGTACTGTTAACTTGATTCTCTTGTTCCTTAGTTCCATCTTCCTTGTTTTCACCTTCAATCCCTTCTTTAGCGTCATCAGAAGAAGGTTCATCATTTATTGAAGTTGAATCCACACTTGTCCATATTGGCATTAACACATAATCTTGATCTTTCTCTTTTCCCAAACCAGCTTCATTTGTTGCATTATCAGCTTCTGAACCTAAAAAATCATTAGTTTCTGCAACAACAGGCACATAATTCATTGATTGGGTTAGTGACTCGAGATCAAATAGCCATTTGGGACCTTCACCTGCTACATTGGATTTGTTCTCTAAAAATTTCACATGCAGGTTTTCCTCAACTCTCCTAGTTCTTGAATTGTATACTCTAAATGCTTTGCTATTGAGAGAATATCTAGCCAAGAATCCTTCATCTGTTTTACCATCAAATTTTCCTAGATGGTCTAAGGTATTCAGAATTGTCACATGACATTCAAAAGGTCCAAGATATCCTATTGCAGGAGTTCTACCTCTAGAAAGCTCATAGGATGTCTTATTGTGAGACTTGACAACCAAAACCCTATTCTTGACATAGCAAGCAGTACTAACTGCTTCAGCCCAAAAAGTGATAGGCAACTTAGAGTCAGCTAACATGGTTCTAGTAGCTTCTATGAGTGTCCTATTTCTCCTCTCAGCTACTCTATTCTGCTGAGGAGTTCTAGCAACACTAAATTCCCTTCTAATACCTTTTTCTTTGCAGAAATCATCCATAACTCTATTCTTAAACTCTGTCCCATTATCACATCTAATGACTTTTACTTTCTTGTCTACTAAGTTTTCTATCTCTGTAATGAATGTCTTAAGAATGCTAGAAGTCTCATCCTTAGAACTTAAAAAGAAAACCCATGTAAATCTGTTATAGTCATCAGTAACAACTAGACAAAATCTTTTATGCTTTATACTACTTATAGAAGTAGGTCCAAATAAGTCCATATGAAGCATAAACAATGATTGATCAATAGAGTTAAAAATCTTGGCCTTACAAGTGGCTTTATGTTGTTTGCCTTTAAGACAAGCAATGCATGTTTGGTCATTTTCAAATCTTTTCTGAGGTAAACCTCTTACCAAAGCATCTTTGACAATTTTATTTATGGTTTTGAAATTTATGTGACCAAGCCTCCTATGCCATTTCATAGATTCATCCAATGTGGCCTTTGCAACAAGACAAGTAAGGGCCTTTTTAGGAACAATCTTCTTCATATCAAGACTGTACATGTTGCCCTTTCTTGGAATTTTAAGAAGTACTTGACTTTCATCAGGCATCTTAAAATCAGAAGAAAGCACAAGACATTCAATGTCAGTAAAAAGAACTTTTTTCTTTTTGTCACACATTTGTGAGACACTAAATAGGTTATACTTAAGCTCTTGTACATAGTACACATCTTTAAAATCCAATTTACCGGTTTTAAGAGTACCTTTACCAGTAATTCTTTCTCCTATTCCCCCTCCAAAGGTAACATATCCTCCATCCAATGATTGAAAGTTTGAAAGATAAGACATGTTGCCTGTCATGTGCCTTGAACACCCACTATCTAAATATCCTTGATCTTTATCATCTGCTTGTGAATGTCCCTGCACATAAGTAAGGAAATTAGTTTCCTTGGGGAACCCAAGCCATTACTGACTTGAGTTTGCCTCGTGCATCAATGTAATTAAATCTTTTGAGAACAGTTGATGCACCATTGGATTTAAGAGGTCTCCAAATCCAACATGCTGAGGCCTTAACAGCGTTAGCCCGCTTTTCCCTAGCAGCAGTATGAACTGCTTGCCTAGCAGTATGAACTGCTAGCTTTGCAGTTGTACCCTTTGGTTTCCAAATTTATTTTTGTACCACTGCTTTTGATTGAAAAGGCTTTTGAGCAGTTTTAGATGCATATTTGTAAGTTGTTTTTGCACTTTGAACTGCTTGTTTTGGGTAAACAGTCTTAAATGGTCTAGCAGTACTAACTGCTTGTCTAGCAGTAGAAACTTGTTTTGTGCCAGGCTTTAATGAAACTGCTCTGGGTGTTGTTCTAGTAAAATTAGAGTGACTTTTAGCTGTATGCCTTTTTAAATTCACCCTATGGTTTGAATACCCAGATACCCTTAGGTTGCAGAAGGTTGCAAGATGGTCAAAATCTCCAAAACGAAACAAGCTTTGTTATAGAAGACAAAGTCATCACCTAATTGGTGAGACTTGAGGTCATTCCAATTCCTTTGGTTACCTCTGGGCTTGTTTGTGGTTCTATATTGCTCACAATATCTTACTGGTTGCCTAATATGTTTAACATTTGTTTTAGGCCTAACAGTATCATTTTTGACCAACTTAGGAACACTTGTTCCTGCTTTCTTAACAACATCAGGTTTAGACATAACCTGTTCTTCTTCATCATCATCAGATTTCCAGTCCTCAATGATTGGACCATCCTCAGGAAGTGAAGTATTACTTATACTTTCACTTACTTTTATAGGGTCATCAACAACTATATTTGCTTTTGGTTGAACACCATATTCTAATATAGGTTGTTGAAATTCAGACAAGCCTGTGTGCTCTAGGTCTATCCCTGGAGGTGCAGGGATTCCTCTGTAAGGAGGTGGGACATTCTTATATCCTAACCCAGACTTGGCTTTGTTGATCACTTGACATTCAATTATTTTGTTCACACCTTTAGAGGCATATTCTAATGTTTCTACACTTAATTGAATGTTTTCTTTAGCCTTCTTAATCCTATCTAACTCAGCTTTCAAATTATTAATTTCAACATTTTGAATTAGTATTTCCCTGTTAAGAAGGATTTTGGCATCAGTAAAAGTAGCTTCATTGTTCTTATAGTGTATGATCTGCTCCTCTAGGACAGCTAAACCTCTTTTATGATTTGCTAAGTTATGAATCGTTTTGGTTAGTTCTATCCTTTGATCATCATAATGTTTTCTTAAAGTTTCTAGTTCTTTAAGAGCAGTGCAAGTATTAGAACAAACTTTATCATTTTGTACCTCAGTAGTAGAGAAGGCTATGAGTGCCATCTGTGTAGAAGCTTCTTCTTCATCTGCCATGAAACTCCAATCAAATCCTAAGCCATCAATAGCTACCATAGCTTTTGAGTTTGGCTCAGTAACCTCCCCTGCTTTGGACTTGCTTCCAAAACCTTTGCTTTTGCCATCTTGATGCCTTGGTCTTCTACATTCCCTTAAGAAGTGCCCTATCATGTGGCAGTTGTAGCATTCTATCTTTGACTTGTCAAAACCAGCAGTATCATTGCTGCTGATAGTGATCTTCTTCCCTGTTCTTTGATAGAATTTCTTAGCCCTCATGCTAAGAAGAGAAATTTGCCATTTTAGGTCCATCTCCTCCAAATCATCATCATTGATTTGCTGGAGGTCTTCATGAGTAAGCATAGACCCATCATTCTGGCTTGTGAGAAAAGCACAACATGTTTTCTCATCTACAATACCAATAGTACTACTTGATGAACTAGCAGTACCAACTCCCACATCAACCTTAACATCTTAAACTGGATTTGAGGTACTAGGAGATGACACAAATGCCATGTTCCCAGTGTTTGAACTAGATCCTCCAGTCTTCTTCACATCTTGTTCCATAATTTTGAAGTTGCTATACAAGTCCATTAGGTTCATGGTGTCAATGTCTGGCTTGTTCTTCCAGACAACAACATGCATAGCCCACTCTTCAGGTAAGCTTCTCAGAAATTTGGAGTTTAGATCTTCTTGAGGTATATCCACCCCAAGAATAGCAAGTTGGCTCACAATTCTCTGAAGCCTGTTAAACATGTGGTCCAGTAATTCATTGTTGGTTGAAGAGAAGTTTTCAAAGTTCTGCTTGAGAAGAGTCTTCTGGGTATTCTTGGTGGCTTCATTCCCACCATACCTTGCAACAATGGCCTCAAATAATGACTTAGCATCTTTGAACTTGCTGAAATTTAAAAGTTGATCATTTGGAATGGTCATCATCAGCATACTTCTGGCCTTGAGGTCATTCTTCTTCTTTATCCTCTCTTCTCCAGTCATTGGATTGATCAGCACAGTTACCTCATCCTTACCCTCAACTGTTGATGTAGTAGTTGTAGGCTTGTAAGTGTTTCCTTCTTCAATAATTTCCCAAAGTGTATAGTCTTGCACTTGGAAATATTGCTCTATCCTTAGCCTCCACATATCAAACTCATTCTGCTTGAGCATTGGCAACTTTGCAGCAACATTCGTTTGAATAGACTCCATGTCCATTTCTTTTTCTTCTAAATCAAAGATATCAGCCTGGCTCTGATACCAATTGAGAGGATTGTAATACACTCTGTAGGATGTTAGTCCTTTATAATGTGTGTATATGATACTTTGAGTGAATATGATTAAGTATGCGGAATCTACTTAACCGCACTTAGAAGGAGATCTTTACAATATTGTCAAGTCTTGTCAAACTACTTGCTTGTTATGTGTGTCAGTAGCAAAGATACAACATGTTCTGTGTATACAACTTGTTGACTGATCACTTATCAAAGATATTATCTACCGTATATACTTGACTTTTATACACAAAATATCTTTTTCATACTTATCCTTTCAGCAATAGTATACGCGACACTTATCCATTTAGCTGTAGTATGAGTCACTCCAACATCAGTATCTTTCTTTATGCATTAGCAGTACCTTTTTTGTACTAGCGCTACTAACTTATCAGTTAGTACAGTTAGTTATAACTTGAACAGACTTCAAATATACACTAGTAGTTGGTACTGTTAGTGTATTCTTCTCAGCAGTACTAACCTTTAGAACATTTAGTTCCCAATACTAATCTTCAGAACATTTAATTCCCAACATTCTATTAACCTAATGATTACGTGAAAACAAGGGTATAAATCATGATAATAATCTACAATGATCATAATTATGTATACACGATAATGGTCTAATTAAAGTGTCACACAAAATCATAACCTTATACGCTTTCTGAATGTTTTGTGTCGCGACTTTGTGACTGTTTAGAATTGTTTGTTCCAGCCTTTGATCAACCTAAATGTAACCTCAGTTTGTTTCGTAAAGATGTGATAAGAATAACGCATATACGCACTGCATAAAATCATAAAAGGTGAACTTATACGCCCACTTTGTAAACTGTTTTAATATCGTGGTTTTGGACTGCTTGTGTCGTGGGTTTGAGAGTTATGTTGTGTTATTTTTATAGCTTGTGTCGACCTAAATATGCACCTAAACAAGCCCTAAAAATCTGCACTTAATGATCATTAATGAGGCGTAAAAGATAAGAAACCCTAGGTTGTGTGGTCTTGTATTAAATGCGAATTGAGGTTAGGGTTTTGTAGAGTCGTGATTGGTGTGAGGTTAAAATGAATGTGTATATATGTAAAGTAATGTTAAAATACGGGTTGTGGGAAATATAAAGGTCTCGGGTGTGTTTGGTATGAGTAGCATATGATATAAGGGTCTTAAACGGGTTTTTGAACAAAACGGTTTTGAAGGCTGAATATGTGAACAGTGTAGCTTGAGTTTCATAAGTTTATAATACTGGTTCTTTGCTTGTAAACCTATTTTAATGTCCTAATTAAGTTTTCCAATTGGTTTAGAGTAAATTGGAGTCGTATTGGTCATGTTTATGAATTTATGGGATCATGTGTCAAACCTGAGTTTCGGAAATTTAAAGATCAGTCAATGTTTATGAATTTTAATTTTCAAACCACAAGTATTTGGGAGCTCTCCTTTTACAGTAGTAATATTTAAGTTATATGTGACTTACTAGAATTTTTTTGGATTTTTCTGAACTATTTAAATGGGTATATTAAAGGCAAACTTTCTGTGTGTATCTACAGTTAACTTTCTGAACGGGTCTGGGAAAGATGATTTTTAAATAGTACTTGTGATGGGTAATAAAATCTATAAAAATTGGTGAAGGTACTTAACTGATATGGAAATCACTGAGAATTAATTCAGAATTTTTGGAGCTTAATTGGCAGGCCTTAAAAATCATAAGAAATATGGTCTAGATGAACTAATATGTCCTAACTAAGTGATATATGAATTGGAAGTGCTAAAATACCTAAGTTTGGTTAATTATGAATGTGACACTAACTTACTATTTATGGAAACTTGCTAAATAGGTAAAGTTACTAATTCGGGAAAGTTACTTAATTCAGAAAACTCGCTTAATTCGAAAGTTACTAATTTGGGGAAGTTACTAAATATGGAAAGTTACTAAAAATGGAAAGTTCCTAAAAATGGAAAGAAACCCTAATTCTGTAATTTGGATAACTATACGCACTAGACATAAAAAAAGGAACTTATAAGTAATATATGATCATTAATTTGTGTAGATCCCATGAAGAGGGAGTAACTTCGGTTTCCTTGTGCTATTCTAGTTATTTGCATTTGCGTTGGTTAAGGTACATATATTCTATCCCTTTTCAGTAGGGATTTCTCATGACTTCTTGATCCTTGACTTTGATTCGTTTGCTATGTTATGATCCATTTGCTATGATCCGTTTGATATGATTCCGTTTGATATGATCCATATTTGTTTAGTATTCGTCTGATTATTCGTTTCATGCTATATTCTATTTATATAGCTATTATCTGAGCTGGATAACTTATAATTATCCCTTATCATTATATTGCATGTGCTATGCCTATTTATATTGCCCGTATTTGTAGCCAGTCATAGGGAGTCCATGATCGTGCCATTGATGCACCAATGGTAATGACGCTGTCAGTGGAGGCGGGTTTTTGTCCACTGCGTTCCCATTTGTTTATATTGCTATATATAGCGCACCTGGCCCGTGTATATTGTATGTATGTTTAGTATAGAACTGGCATATGTATATCTGTTTTGAAGGGAGCGTGTGGATGCATCCTAGGTATTTGTTCAGTTATGATTTGATATATAATTGTGAATGGACTTGTGTGTGTGCAATACACCCCATTTCACTATGTGGTACATCGAGCTAGCTACTCCATGTACAATTTGTTATATGATTTGTTGGGCATTTCCTTGATATTGATATCCACTTTATGTTCATTATTATGCTTTGATTCCTTTCATATGTTCCATATTCTGTTTGACATCTTGTTTAGCAGGTTCTCTTGGATTCATTCGCTTATTCATTTCGTATACACTTATTACCTTTCATTTGTTTATATCTGTTCACTGGGCTTTTTAAGCTCAGCCGCATTTCTTTTCCTTAGGCAGGTTTAGGTTGGAAGCTGGGGATTGAGTGAAGAGTGCATAGAAGCTATTAGTGGACCACCCTGGCGATAGATCCCTTTTACATATGGATTAGACTTTGGAGTTATCTTCCATTTAGATTTGTATTCTAGTTTGATAGTCATGATTATTTAGACTTATTATGTCCTTAGTTTCATTTTGAACTTTTGTAACCTTATGTAGCAAACTGCAAAATTTCAATATAATTAACAACTGTTAATTTAATATTAATCTCCGTCACTATTTCTAATCACCATTTTTACGGGAAAATTTAAAATTTTCATTATCATATTATTTTAACGCGAACACGTTATCACGTAAATTACCAAATAACGGGACGAGCTCACGCGTGAACCACAGAACCAAAATATACTCAAAATATTATCAAATGGGCTAAGTTAATAACAGCCCACATCCCTTTTCTGGTTACTGTTCATACAGCCCACCACAAGCCCAATTTCTTTTATTAGCACATTTTCTAGTCGACCAAACCCTCCCCAAAACGCCCCGTTTTCTCCCAATATTGAAACACGACTTATACGTATTTTTGCACCACCTATTTGTCCTCCCACCAAGGAATTAGGATGCAAAGTATCAGCTCTTAAGATCAACGTTTGATACGTTTAATAAGAGCAAAGTAAATGGTCATTGAACACCCATTCGACAAATATCAAATTTCATGAACTAATCCGTTTTGACTCAAGCTTGTTTCCACCCCATTCTAACATTTGTATATGATCATTTGTGAGTTATTGAGAGTATTCCTCACCCAAGATACCCATGATACACATTAGAACCAATTTTTGTATACTTATTTAACTCTAGTCGACATACATATATATAACCCAACTCACACTTGTTTTTCCCCTCACTCTCACATGGTTCTCAAAGTTCTCTAAATGTCAGTAAATCCTATCATAATATCCCAACATACTCCCTGCCATGAATAGTCTACACAAGTTGTGTTTGATTTTAAACCATATAACACTATACGTGTTATATATACACGTATAAACTCATCACTAGTTATCACCTCTCCCACACAAACTCACCTACATGTTTTCAAGTCTCTTTCATCATTTAAGAACCACAAAAACGAACAGGAGCAATTCCAACCTCATTTCCAGTTCAATTCGAGACATAGAGTATTTATATAAAACGTATATAATGGTTATAGCGAGTTGTGGTTTTTCCCGTGTGTTCTAATCATTCTTACTCGTCCACACCCCACCCTAGAGGTGTTGTAAGTCCTCCTTTATCATTTCTAGTTCATTTCAATACGTTTTTACTTCCCATGCATCACGTTTATATATTGATCGAACGTACATGTTTTATTATTTATTTTTACGTACACGTTTAATTCTAGAACCCAACTCACGGTTTGCCTCCCTTGTGGAAGGCCTAGGAACCATGAAAAACACTCACATCATGTTTATTTTATGTTTACATGCTTATTCGACATTCATTTTGATCATACATCACACGTACAAAAATCATGAAACATAAAAATTCACTAAGTCTTTTATACATAAAAACTGTCCCAAGTCGCCTAGTAAAGGACTTCGTAAAACCCAATTCGAATTAACAACACATCAATATTTTTGCTTGACCTAATTCTCCTAAATGTTTCGTGTTTATGATTCACCAATATAAGCTCGTTTAACCCTTCTAAACTTTCCAAAGTAAATCGACACACACCTTTTAAAAAAAACTGGTTATAAGAATTCGCATTGGGTCATAAGCCCAATAAGCTCTTTTTAAGCAATCTGAATAAGCTAGCCCTAAAAGCTCTTTTGATATGAATTTAGGACACTAAAAATGAGCCTAAGGATAAGCTGCCAAAACAGAAACATTAGGGTAGAAATTGATATATTATCATATTCCAAGCTCAGAAAGTTATTTTGGACATGTAGTGGACTATAAATGCAATTTATGCATAATTAAGGACTAACGGTGCAACGCTAACGCCGTTAGGGTGTTAAGTGTAAAAACAGGAAAAGACCAAGGACCAACAGAATATAATTGATATTTTCATTTCCATATTTCATTTTACGATTTTCCGTCACGTCACGTGCATTTTTCTATGTTTCGTTTACTTAATATATAACGTTCGTTATATTCTTATATAACGAGTTTTAAACGGTTTAACTTAACGATTCGTTTCACCACTTTCGAGGAAACGATATTATTGGATTTTAATGACATAAAAACAAGATAATATTATTTTTGAACTTTAGGCATTTTAAGCATATCACACTCACGTCACCGAACAAATCGTTATCGATTTCTGATTTTCACACTCGTTATTCGTTTTAAGTCAGAATCTCAGACTTCCCTTATATTTAGGTCACGTGTTGAATACGTTTCTGTAACCTCATCCGTAATCTTACTTGATTTCATAATTCCACCTTGCCAGATATACTCAAGGTGAGTCGTAGCCCCACTTTTACTCGTTTGATTATTACATAAACTCTTTGGGGGAGATACATGCTCAGTTATATTTTATTACTTTTACAAGTACTCTGAAAACTCTCATGATTTACTCAGAATTATAACCCCTACTTTACACGTTTTGATTTACTCTTTGGGGGAGATATATGCTTGTTTTACTTGCAAATTACTTGTTTAGCTTAAACACTGAACTCAGATGATAGCATTTTCAAATTTCTTATTGTAACATAATACTTGTTTTCATTATACACCTTCTCGTAACACCAGGAATATATACACACCTTTTATATGATCTTTCCAAACTTCAATGGAAATATTTGCCTAAGTTACTGGACTGCCAAAAAGAACCTTATCATGAGCCATTAATCACTGCGGTGAACGCGAATATAGTGAGCAGCTTCGAAACCTGCTAGAGGCTGACGACCTATTCCACTAATACTTGACGAAATGCCTTAGTGGCTAGTCGTATTAGTCGTAATGCACTATATTTGAGAAATAGGAATTGGCAAATCACCTATAAATCCATCATTTCTTTGATGTGAACACCTACTGTTTCCCGGTATTTTGTTAACGTTTTGCATGTCATAAGGCTTAGTGCAATATTTATAAGAAAGTATATGCTTTCACATATATTTAGATACAGCTGTATTAGTATTTGTAGATTTCAGGCATAACACCATTGTTTTCACTCCATGATAGGATTATGATTTCCTTAGAATCCTATATTTGAATTTAACTGATTTCATATATGATTTACTTGTGGTTATACCCAACGCCACTCATTACTTGTTTCATCACTGTTAGCATTTATTACAAATTATCACCTCACTCTTGAAATCATTGAAATCAACTGCTTACTCGTACTTGTACGTATTTTCAAATATCACTGTAAACCACTTGAATTTATTGAAATAAATTGTTTTCTATTAAACTCTATGAACTCACCAACCTTTGTTTTGACACTTTAAGCATGTTTATCTCAGGTAATTAACGGAGCAAGACAAGACACGGAGAGGGCATTTTAACTCTGATAAATTACATGGTGTAAAAATCAAATATGTCATTCTTTTCAAATTATCACACCTTTTCATAGGATTTTATCACACTAATATTTCACTTTTGAACAAAAGTATTATTTGAATGACAAATAACTTTCAAAACGTCTCTTTTGAGCCGTTTTCTATGATTATGACTTCGATCCTCACCGTAATACCCCGATTAGCCTTCCGCTGTTATCTCATAATTTAGGGGGTGTTACACCTTAGTATTTATGAAAGTCTTTCGCTTGCGTATATTATGTTCTGATCGACACCATAATGTGACATTTTGACCTTTGTCGGGTTGGGGTGTTACAGTTTTGGTGTTTGAATTTCTTAATTTTGTTTAAGAAAGTTGTTTAAATCCTCTGGAGTCAAACACCGCATACCAATTTGGTGAACTAATTCCACAAATCTTGCATAGGGCAAGGCTTTGGTGAATAAATCCGCCAATTGGTATTCAGTACCCACAAAATATAGTTCAATAGTACCCAGTTCCACGTGCTCCTTGATAAAATGGTATCGAAGTGCGATATGTTTGGACTTCGAATGTTGAACCGTGTTGCATGAGATGGCAATGGCACTCTTGGAGTTGCAATACATGAGAATCTTGTTGAAAATGTAACCGTAGTCCATCAGTTGTGAGCGCATTCAAATGACTTGAGCACAGCATGCCAACATGGCTACATATTCTGATTCTGTAGAGGACGGTGAGGTGCAATCCTGCTTCTTTGACTGCCAAGATACAAGTTTGTCTCCTAAAAACTGCACTCCACCAGACGTACTTTTACGTGTATCTAAACATCCTGCATGATCAGCATCTGAAAAAGCAATTAGTTCAAAACCAGAATCCTTCAGATACCAGATCCCCAAATGGATGGTTCCCTTTATGTATCGAAGGATTCTTTTAACCTCAAAGAGGTGTCTTTCCGTTGGTCGAGACTGATAACGGGAGCATAGATATACAACAAATACAATATCTGGTCGGCTAGCTGTTAGATACATGAGTGACCCAATCATACTTCGGTATTTTGTAGGGTCAATTGGTGTCCCATGTAAATCAGCATCCAGCTTTGGAGATGATGCAAACATAGGAGTATTATACGTGTCACAACTTGTCATGCCATGTTTCTTTAAAATCTCTAGAGCATATTTGGACAGATTTAGAAAAATACCACGGGGGGATTGATGAACTTGAAGTCCTAAGAAGAACATAAGTTCACCCATCATAGACGTCTCAAAATTTTGTTTCATAAGTTGAGCAAAAGCATTTGAGTACTTTTTATGTGTTGAACCAAAAATGATATCATCAACATAAATTTGAACAATTAAGTTGTCCTCCCCATGTTTTTGAATAAACAGTGTAGGATCAACAGATCCTTTGGTAAAGTGATTAGTAATTAAGAATGCGGACAGTTTATCGTACCATGCCCTCGGGGCTTGTTTAAGGCCATAGTGGGCTTTCTTGAGTTTGTACACATGATTTGGATGATCTGGATCAATGAAGCCCTCTGGTTGTGTGACATACACCTCTTCACGGAGTTGCCCATTTAGGAATGCAGTCTTTACATCCATTTGATAAACGGTTATGTTCTTGTAGGCAGCATACGCCAGAAACATGCGAACAGCTTCAAGTCTAGCCACTGGTGCAAAGGATTCTTCAAAATCAATGCCTTCTTCTTGGCTAAATACTTTGGCAACCAGACGAGATTTGTTACATATAACTGTTCCATCAGCATCCAATTTGTTTTTCCAAATCCATTTAAGTCCGACAACATAGACTCCATCAGGTCTTTCAACCAATTCCCAAACTTCAAGACGTTTGAATTGATCAAGTTCTTCTTGCATTGATTCAATCCAATTGTCATAAGTCAAGGCTTCTTTAATATTCTTTGGTTCTGCTTGACAGACGGTTAGTGCATAAATGCATGTTTCACCATCTGTGTGAGTCTTTTCTGTGTCATGACTGGATTGTCTGGATTACCAATCACATTTACTAAAGGATGATCTCTTGTCCATTTGTAGGTTGAAGGGTAATGTTGAAAATTATTGTGCATATTAGACGGATCCAAGTTGCTTGTTGACGACTCAACAATATCGGGAACGGTTGGAGCCGGAGCAAATGGATTAAAGAATGAATTTCCGTCATAATTTGTAGGTGCGGGTACTTCTTGTTGTGGGAGATCTTCAGCTGCATTCTCAGTATTGGAAGCGGTTTGTTCTTCTGTTGATTCAGTTGAAGGTGCGTCTGCAGCAACTGTTGTTGTAGTAGTAGGTGTATCAGGTACTAGATTATGATCAGGTTGTGCAGCGGAACTTGTAGATACAACTGGTGCACGACTTGCAAAAGAATCATTGAACAGCGGAGCAAACAAGGTTTCCAAATCCTTATGGTTGAGAGAGAGTGATGCAGCTGATTGATCAGGAAAGTTTAGACAGTTAGTTACGGGTCCTAAGCTGTTTTGCTCAGAAGCCATTTCTGTGAGTTCATCGAAATTAGCATGTATTGTCTCTTGAATTTCTCTAGTGCGACGGTTCCAGATGCGAAAACCTTTAGAGTTCTCACAGTATCCAACAAAGATACCAATGTCAGCTTTGGCTTTCAGCTTTCCAAGATCATCACGATCATTATTTGGGTAACAAAGGGCCCCAAATACATGAAAGTAATTTATGTTCGGTTTACGGTTGTGAACAATCTCATATGGAGTTTTGTGATGCCTTTTGGTGATCATACAACGGTTTTATGTGTAACAAGCAGTGGAGACAGCTTCAGCCCATAGGTAATCAGGTAATTGAGCGTTGATTAACATCGTCCTTACAGCTTCCACTAACGTCCTGTTGCGTCTTTCGACAACCCCATTCTGTTCTGGACTTCTGGCAATAGATGTTTGGTGTTCAATTCCCACTTTCTCAAAGTAATCTCGAAGAGTTTGATTCTTAAATTCAGTTCCATTATCTGTTCTGACTTTTCTGACGGTATTGCGAAGCTGAACTTGAATTTTAGTGAGAAAGTTGATGATCATCGAAGGAGCTTGATCTTTGGTTCGTAGAAAGTAGACCCAAGTCCATCTGGAAAAATCATCGACAATTACCAATATGTATCGTTTACCGTTGATTGTTTGAACACGCATTGAGCCACATAGGTCCATATGGAGAAGTTGTAGAACATGATCAGTACTGTGTTCAGTTTTAGAAGGAAAATGAGCACGGGTGCTCTCCCTTGTTCACATGCTGGACATAGGTGATCTTTTGCATACCGAAACCTTGGAAGACCGTCAACTAGTTTATGACGAGCCAGCTCAGTCATGGTCTTGAAGTACAAGTGAGACAGTCGTTTGTGCCATAGCCAAGATTTTGTTGAATGTGCTTTAGAGAGTAAACATATGGGAGAAGAAGCGGTCATGTCAGACATAGAAATGGTGTAAAGACTAGTTCCGCGTTTGCACGTCATGAGATCGTTTCCTTGTAAATCACGGACGAAGCAAGTTTTCTCCCTAAATGCAACTTCCAAATCACCATCACAAAATTGTCCTACTGAGAAAAGGTTGTGTCCAAGGCCTTCGACGTAATATACACGGCTAATCTCGATATTGCCATTGACATAGTCTCCATAGCCCATGATAGCAGCGAAGTGATCATTCCCGAATCTGACAGTGCCTATGAACTTTTAAACAAAGTTTACTAAAAGTTTGAGGTTTCCTGTTATATGTCAGGAACAGACGCTATCAACAATCCAGAGAACAATTTGAATCACCTGCATCACATGAAGACAACGCAGATGGAGAGATGGTAACGGTGGAACCCGTTGGGTTAGTAGCACAGTTATTAAGCACTTTAGGTAACCAAGTAAAACTAGGTTTCCATTGTAGCCAACGTTGCCATGTCCAACTAATTTCAACTTTCTTCTTAGTGAATGCACTAGGTGATTGGATTGTTTTAGTAGCAACTATGGTTTTGTCTACTGCATTCTTAGAAACTACACTTGGCGGTTTTCCAAATATTGACTTAGAAGCAGTAGTGGGCCTAGAGGAAATGCCATATGTACGTTTCTTATTACGAGATAAAAGAGACTTTGCAACACACTTTTTATGATCACCAGATAACATGCTTTTTCGACAAAACACACAAGAAGCATCAACATTCAAAACATTCAAGGTTTTAGCATTCGTTACATCAAGATTAGAATTACAAGTTTTTAAGTTTGATTCTACATCAGTCACAACATGCTTTTAATTCAAACTCCTAAGGTGGTCTTCTATTTCTTGATCTTTTAGTGTACCGCTCTTACGTTGCCAGATACTAGTCTTCTTTTTGTTTCTTTTAGGCTTGGATCTGCTAACGCTATGAGGGGTGACTATTCCTGTAGAAGTCTAAGCATTCAAATTAGTAGTCTGAGGGGATGCTTGCCTAGGTGTTTTATCCACTTTATACATTCCTGGTGCAATCACATTTGTGTGAACAAACTTCCCTTTTTCAAGTAATTTAATTTTGTCCTTGAGTTCAATGATGATGTGATTCTTTTGTTGAATTTTGGAATCCAATTCTCGATTTAAGCGAACAGTGTCATTTTGATTTTGACAAACTTCATCAATGTCCTTTTCATATTCGAAAATTTGACCTTTTAAAACAGCATTTTCCTTTTCAAGATTCTTAACTTTGGAAGCGTGACTGTTTTGAAAGGACATTGTTTCGTTTTGACTCTGCAACTTTAATTCAAAATCCAGACTCTGAGTTTGACACCATTGCAACTTTTGATTGAGTTGAAAAATCTCTTTTGAAAGTTTGTTTTGCACATCATCATTGATTTTGCTGATTCTCTCATTTTCTCTTTGTAAATTCTCAATTTCAAGTCTCAACATTTCAGTATCAGCAGAATGATCATCAACAAGCATATCATTGCAAGACAAATAAATGGAATTCATGAACACAAAGATAATGTCAGAACATAGAACATCTTCCAAGAGTCGATCTGCTTCTTTTTGTAAACATTTATTTCGACGTTTTTGTTTTGAGATAGCATTTTCAGTTGAATTGAAAGTGTTCATCATGGATGTTACTTCTGTTTGAAGTTCCTGTTCCCAGTGTGTAGCACAAAGACGCAAATGTTGAACATATGGCAAAAATTGTTTTGAAAAATTTCTCTCATTTCTTTTTCGTATGGAGAAAGAAAAGTGGAAACTGTTATCTCAGAATTACGTTCAATTGCTTGTTCCAAAAACTTTATGTCTTCCATAAATGTATCAAAATATTTAAGTACAAGACATCTTTTTGGTAATGGTGCAATTACACCCGAATTTGGTAAAAGACCATTTACTTGTGCCACTGGTTTAACAGGACCAACCTCAGAAGTAGATTCATTAACTTGCATTAGAAACCATGATTGTTCTGTTTTATCTTGTTGAGGAACGAAGATGTCAGTAATATGAGGTACTTTTGAGTAATCAAATGGTTTATTAAACTTCACATTGCTCATTTTAGATCGACTCTCTTCTTCTTGTTCTTGTTATTCCTCACAATTATGTACAACAACACGCATAATAGAGTCATCAAAAAGATGTTCTGCACTATACAACTTCGGATTTTCCTTGAGTGCTTTGTGTAGAAAACGTGGTATGTCATCCCCAATAGCAAAGCCATATCCTTGGGGATTTTGCTTTAGAGTAAACTTCTGAATTGTTGTTACCGACTCACCAGTTTTATAAACAACCTTTTGAAACTCTTTTAACTTACATTCCAACTCTACGATTATCTCAAGATAAGAATCAATCCGTTTCCTTGATACTTGTTTATGTTCAGGAAAAACTAGTTTGACAAGTTGACAACTCTGTTTTTGTTTTTGAAAGTTCAGAATTTAGGTGTTCAACCTGTTGTTTGAAATCTAATTTTTCTTGTTCCATTTGAGAAATCAAGTTATTTTTGGAAATAGTTAATTCTTTTATCTGATGTTCTAACTCTTGTTCTCTAACATATGATTTTTGGAATGCAACTTCAAAACTTTTCTCACGTTTTTCTTTTGTTTCATAGTTTGTAAGTTGTATTTTATAGCACTCAAGATCCTTAGCCAATAATGCAACTTTTGCTTTTAAGTTTCTATTGATCTCATTGCATTTATCAATCTGGGATTTTTGTGTGTCCAACTGGGTTTGGGTGGTAAAGAGCAAGGTCATGAGTTATGGATCTGGACCAAGCAAAAGATCATCTTGTTCAAATTGATCATTGTTATCATCATCAATTAGATCATCAAATGTAATAACTGTGTTAATTTGATCTTCATCAAATGTAACCACTGTGTTCATTTGTTCATCTTCTTGAGGAGATAATAATGAAGCAGTTTGAACAATTTGCTCTTTGGCTGATGCAGATGCAGATGGTGATACTATTTCATGTATTAGGCATGTTGAATCAGGTACCTGAGACAGACCATCAGTATCATATACTGGGCCTGTTTCACTCATGTGCAATTCTTGCATGTTGGCCATCAACATCACGGCTGCATTAGCTTCCAAGTCTTCCATATCATCATCAGAGTATGCACTTGCCATGAAGTTGTTCTCTTTTTCAGTAAGAGTGCCCCCAGATTCATCCTTAAGAGCAAGAAGTAGTGCTTGCTTGTGATACTCACTGCCTCTTGTTCTCGGTTTGGGACATGCACTAGCCAAATGACCTTTTCCATTGCAGTTGTAACATCTAACCATTGTATTTCCAATCCCTTGATTCCCGGTTTCAACAATCTCAGCCCTTCTCTGTGGAGTACCAGCATTGTTCCTACTGCCACCTGCTGAAATAAACCTTTGCCCAGTTCCTGAGTTTCCCATGTAACCACCCGATCCATTTCTTTCATAAGCTCGGTTCTGAATCTTAACTCTTCCATCTTGGACAACAGCTTGATTACGAGTGTTGGATGAAGTACGAAGACAGTTGTTGGATTCGTTGGAGAACTTGCTGAAAGCACGAGCAATTAATGCAAATCCTTCATTTAATGAATTGAATGCATCATCTTCATCACTGTTTGCATTGGAATAAAGCATGGAATCCGTGTTGTCATAAGGAACAAGTTGATTGTTAGTTGATTACGGTGTTGATTCATATGGAATGAGTTGATTCCATGAGATTTGTTGAGGATAAACAAAGTGATGTTGTTGTTGGTCAAAAGCCTGGTTTAACTGTGGAGGTGGAGCAAAATGAGATTGAGCTATTAGTGCCAGTGAGTTTGGAGTTGTTGACGGTGAATAACTACCACGTAAAGCTCGATCTTTATCAACTTCTGACTGATGATGTTTCAAATATTCATACAACAACCCATACGATGCGTTGTGTAGATTTTTTGCTTGTGGAACAAAGGTGACATATTTCTGCCAGTCTGGACCAAGAAAACTGACGAACTTTGTGTTGACTACAATCCTGGGTTGAATAATGTTGTGTCTGTCCAAGTCGTTTATGATGTTGGTGAACCGATGGTAATAAGACTCTAGTGATTCTCCTGCTTCAATCATGAACATTGTATATTCGAGATAAAGTTTTGATTCCATATCTTCTTGGTTCAATTCAGTGCCTTCCATGAGAAGATGAACGTGTTCCCACATGTCCTTGACGTAAATCACTACATAATTAAATGTAGCAAATATGCCCTCGAGTAGGAGCTTGCCGTTCTCTTTATTAAACGTTTTCAAATATAAGGTGCATTTTGTTACCTATCCGGCTAACACAAATGGGATGTCAATTCCAATAGATCTATTCACTATATTCGCGCTCACCCGAAAGTGATTAATGGTTCATGATTGAGGGGCTTTTAAGAGGCAACAGTTAAACTTAGGCAATATCAATCAGGATAGCATACAAAAAAAATACTTGTGTTCGATTTGTAGCATGTATCTCCCCACAAGTTTGGAAAACGTATTAAAAGTGGGACTATGAACTCACCTTAGCAGTCTGGATGGAAAACAAGTTAAATATAGTTGATAAACGTACCCGGCACGCGACCTGGGTTGGTATGTCAAGTTTTAGTACTCGTATTCAGATATATGTGAGTTTTAGTATTTGTTTCGTAACGTTTTGGATGACAGTTAAATGTTTAAATGAGACAACATGAAGTCTCTTCAAAAGTTGGTGGATGATAAGATTTTATCTTATTTCATGTGTTTATTTTTATGTTTTGTTTGTTCGTTAACGAGATAAATATATCTCTTTATTAGTTTCTATTATAACTCGATTCGAAATATATTCCTAATAATAATTATAAAATGTTACGCTTTTTACCCTTATAGTTTCATATATTGACAGTTTATACCCTTGAACTTTCATAAAATGATAATTTTTACCCCTCAACTTTTATAGTTTGGCAATTTTTACCCCTCAACTTTGGTGAAATGACAGTTTCTACCCTATAGTTTCAAAAATGACAATTTATACCCATAACTATGGGTCGTTGGCAAAAACAACCCTTGTTTTAATAACTTTGAAATATTTACACTTTTGGCCCAAGAAAACTCCCATTTTTAGAATTGGCAAATTTCACCCTTAAACTTTAGGTCGAATTCAGATTAGGTCCTAGTTATAAAAACAAGTAGAGTTTTGGCAGTTTTGACCCTCAAAGCATTTTTATTGTTTCACTCGATATCCTTATTTCATTTTAACGCGTTTTAAGCTTAGGAAAAAGACACGACTTGCTACGACTCATTTATACAAGTTATGATAAGTTAGAAAATAAGTTGATAAGGGCTCATTTGATTATATTTTAGCTTATAGCTTTTCGAAAATGAAAATAAAAATTAAAAAGGGTGCACTTGGTTTTGTTTTAACTCGCCCAAAAGGAAAATAAATATAGGCGAGACCTTGCGATGTTTTTACAACGTTCTTAATCCTTCTTATAGTTTGCTAGGTGATCTTTTAAATGGTTCAAACCCAAAGTTCTAAACCTTTATCGTTTGCTCACAATAATTTTTCAAAGTAGAGGTGTTGGGACGATTTATAAAGGGGCTGTTAAGGTTTTGAAGAAAAATATCATTTGTTAAGCGTTTTCAGGACCCGATCTTTATTGTTATTGAAGGAAAACGTTGTTCCGGACAACTTTCATGGTTTAACTTTTCGACGAAACGGAATAGAAATGCCTCGTTTTGCGTGATTTAACATTCTGTTACATAATGTTTGTGACAGAATTTTAAGAAATTTCGATTTGCCGTATCTTTTGACTCGTGTACTCGTTTTAGGTGATTCAAATTGCTATATCTTCGTTTTAATTTTGTCTACAACAATATGTAAACCACCAAATTTATATGTAGTTGGTTTAGTAGAAAATTTTAATAAAAAAGGCTATTATTTTGACATTTATTAATCCTAAGTTAACATATAGTTTCTCATAACTTATATTTTAAAGATCTTTGACCTAGCGTGTTATTAGGGCTTGATTAGTGACATGATTAAGTGTATTCTAAGTTGACAAAAGGAATGATAAGGGACAAGATTACTTACTTGCTTTGTAATTCGATTAATAGGGTTTTTGGGCGAAATGGCTTGAAATATGAACACCAATGTTTCTCCTCTTTCTAAGCCTTCTTAGATTCTTTCTTTAGCTTCTAAATGGACTATTGGATCAGTAGATATGTGGGTGTGTTGCTGTTTTGATGTGGATCGAAAATATGGATGAAATGGGTAAAAAGGGGTGGTCGATTTATATAGTAGAGGAGTTCTAGGGTTTCACAAATCTTCTAGTCACCATGTTATGTGTGAGGGAGACATGGTGATGTAGTCTTATGCTACTTGGAAGCCAATTGTGGAGAGGAGGAAAGGGTGGCGATGTGTTTCGATTTGAAACCATGAATTTTACCTACTTGTTATGATATTTAGAGACATGGTGTGTTGGTGAAATTTTAAGCCTAGTAAAGTCTATGTGGTTTAAAATTTACCAAGTAGTAAGTAGGGAAAAGTTTAGTTTAATTTCCATTAGAATCGAACTAGGAAGTTTTAGTATGGGTCGAATGCTTTAAATGTTTGTACATGGGCTATAGAATGTTGTACCTAGAGTTTTAGTGAAGTAACTAATTTAGTTTAGGGTTTACTTTGAGCATTTATTGGGTTGATAAAAATCTAGGGCTTGTATTATATATATGTGTCAAATTGATGAGAAAACAAAAGAAAATGGTTTTGTGCTTGAAAGGGTTGTACCATAGGCTCATTAGGGTTGTACTATAGTTTAAGAAATATAGAAAATATGTTTTTAGGGTTTGCTTAAGTTAATTTAATTATATGTTTAGTTAATTAGGTTTAAAAGTACATAAATGTAGTTTTTAGGTTTTTATGCATTAATGACTTGTACCTTAGGTTTAAGGACTTGTACACTTAGTTTGAATGTTGTAAAAATATTAGGATTAGGGTTTGCACAAAATGACCTTGTATTGTGTGCTTTAAAATAAGTACATTGAAGTTTATAATGAGATTTATATAAGTATTTAGTTTTCATGCATTAAAGACT
Source organism: Artemisia tridentata subsp. tridentata (assembly GCA_021014915.2). NCBI lineage: Eukaryota > Viridiplantae > Streptophyta > Magnoliopsida > Asterales > Asteraceae > Artemisia > Artemisia tridentata. Next base: position 188,500,848 of record CP139502.1, on the reverse strand, counting down.
TGTACATTGGCTTGGATGAGTTGTACTTTAGTGTTTTAGGGTTTAGTTACTCATATTCATTGTTATAATGGTTTAGGGTTTCGTAGAAACTCTAATAGATAAGAAATGTTTAGTTTTTGTTAACGAATTATCGTAAAGTGGCAAATGAGATATCGTAAAGTTTTATACTTGACATATGTAAATGTTTATGTGAAATAAACATTAGGTAAGTTGATGTCGGTCCGCGTGAGAGCACGTTTATCGAGGATGTGAGTTACGTCACATTAGATAGTAGTTATGATCAGATAAAAAAAAATTATACGTAGAAAAAGGATAAGTATTCTTTATTTAGAATATGAAATAGTTTATTACAAAGTGAAATTTTACGAGTGGTTACAGTATCCCCCCGTTGAGGGAATCTCGTCCCGAGATTCAGTCTGTGTTGGTCGAGGTGGGAGGAAAAAGTAAAATATAAAAGGAGTTGGGCTTGTGTTGGGCTATTGTGAACAGTGGATGTCTCCAAGAGTTGGGCTGAGATTTATTTAGCCTATTGGGTATATATCTTTTGATTCCGTGATTCGCGTGTGAGCTCGTCTCGGAATTCAAGTTTAATGTGGTTATTAGAGTAAGAGGTTATGGAAAAAGGAGTCGTCTAAAAATTTCCATTTGGTATTCAAGAAACACAATTTCATTAGCTTTATTCATACTAGATGAAATAAATTTGAATGTCTCGCCACCTAATAAATCCAATAGATGTGAATAGTGGAAAATAACGGTCATGAATAGTAAATCCTAACGGCTATGAACAGTGGTCGTGAACAGTAAATTCCAACGGTCGTGAATAGTGTTCCAACGGCTAGTTTTTGTGTCCCTATATATACTCTATTTTAATTTCCATTCTTCCATCAAACATACATTTCTCATTTATCACTCCCAATATGCCGCAGCTCATTACTATTTTAGCGATCGTGTATGTCGTTCTTGCGGTTATCTATTTAGCATACGTCCCTGATGAAGACTACGTATTCATGGTTTGCGTTCTAGCGGCTCTTATGCCATTCGTGGTCCTAGCTATCGGTGTGGACAAGTTATGGGGGTAATAGTCTTGCGCTAGGGTTGTTAAAATGAGTTCTTGTTGTGTTTGTATGCAATCCTTAATAAAAAAAAAACTCGTTTGTCTTTATGCTTAAGATCTAGGTCTTGTTATCGTGTTTAATGTTTTGTTTGTGTTTATCACACAGGATAATCAAGGTGATTCATCCCGTGGTGGCTCTCGCTATCGTTGGGTTGGTGGTAGTCTTTGTTGCTATGGCGGGTCAACCTATTGGCGATTCTATACATTTCCTTGTAATCATTGTAACATTAGCACTTTCGTTGCTAATTATGTCGTTATGTATGAATTTTCGTGGATTCTAATAAAATTTACGCTATTTGTGTTTTCCATAAATTTTTGTGAATTCTTAAGGTTCTAATGTTTGTACTTTTGTCGATTTCCTATCTTAGAGGTGATGGGTAATAGGTGTAGGTATCTATTAAGGGTGGTCAAAAGGGATGTATATGAACAGTTTGTTTTGTCTCAAAATTTTGCTTTTGAATGAAGATTGTTATTAGGAAGTCTGAAAAGATAAATGTTCCATTTATGACATGATTCTTCCTAAATTAGACATAGTTGATCAGGCTATGCATAATTGAGGACCAAATGATGTGATGTTTGGCTCAGTCACTGTGGTATTTATGCTTTTCAAAAAGTTTTAGATGGTGTTCAACGTGTTGTTTTTGGAAAATAACAACATAATTATTTTTCAAAAGAATAAGAAAATTTTGGTTCACACTACGGTGATGAGTTAGGAATTTCTAGGGTGATAATAGGGTATCCTCGAAATGAATCTTAGGGTTCGTGTGAAAATCTTACAGGGTGGTAATAGTTTATTGTTCGGTCAGAAATAATATTAACCAAATTTCTAATGGTATAACAGTGTTTTGTTACGTAATGACTATGAACAGGGTAAATGGAATAGAAGCTGAAATTAGACGTAGGTTGTGTTTATTATCGAAATATTACAAGGTAGAGATTTCTTATGGTAGAAAAGTAGTTGTTACACTTACGTTACATCCATCGTAACTAAGGTAGAGTACAAGAGGAAATATACTTAGAAAGTTTTAAACTACGGTTTATTTATCTACAACAGGAATTTCTCTTCTGTTTAAACATGGGTGTCATCCTTTGACGTTGTTGGGATCTTAACGAGTTCTCATTCTCTTACACTAGTCTTGGCTTTCCAATTGGTATTGTAGTTTGGGCAATGATTCTTGTAGTGTCCTTTTCCACCACATCCGTGGCATACTAGTCCTAACAAGTGGTCACAATGCGAAATCATAACCAATTGAGAATCATAAAATTACGATGTGTCTGGTTAGTATCGTAGATAAATGATTAACTCTTGGTATGGAACTGCTAAGGAACAAACTAATTCATCAATAAAAGCTGAAATTCAGCAACTTTCTCTTCATTCATCAAGTTTTCTTTCAAAATTTGTCTTAGAGGATTCTATGGTTATAGCCTAGTTATGACAGGTATAAGGATTCATAATAATCCTAAGTAATGCCATGATAGGTCTGGATTTAATCATTGAAAATAACATGATATTAATAACTTGATCGATTGTTTTTGCAAAACAATTGATACAGGGTCTTTTATTAATGCTTTATGTGGTAGGTTAAGGATTTTATGTCTCTAGTATAAGTGCTTGGTCCTTTGTTGACAACAGTGGTCCTAGTTTCTGTCACTTGCTGTGCTACAAGTTGGTCGGTTGACTAGGTTCGGAGGAAAGGGGAAAGTGACATTTGTTGCGTTTCGGGTATGATTTGGTTTGTGTGGAGCCATTTGTCTACTAAGGAGAGTAACAAATGGTGAAATTTTGCATGCGGTTATGAGAAGTCATCACATGCATGCATAGCACCATAACAGAAAGAATTTATTCGCAACAAAGAGCTATAACAAAAAGGAGATTGTTATAGATTTAAAAGTTGATTATAAATTCTGAAAGTTTCGAGCTTATTGGAGAATACAGGATACACTAACCAAAAACTAATTGGTTTAGTGGGCACAACAATGATACAGGTGAATTTAAGATCAGTTATGTCCTTGACGTAAATGCTTAACTTCGGCCTCAAGTTTTAGTTGTGCAGCTTTCATTTCTGAGAAGCGTTCCTGAATTTCCTGGTACATCCTCATTTGATTAGCCAACATGATTTTTAAGGCGGAAATCTCCTGACCCTGGTTTCTTGCCGTATCTCTGGCCATCCATAGGGTCCTTTCAATGTCTTCCACTCTACCATGTGTCTGACCGTTTTCCTTTCTCGAACAGTGGATTCTGGAATCTAAACTCCTAAATTCATGGTTGTAAATATCCTTCATCTTATCAACCTTCATTCCTAAGTCAGACACTGCTCGTCTCTTGGCATCGGCTCTTCTAAACAGGGTGTCAATGTTACGGTCGTACTATTCGAAACGTAATGGTTGTAACCCTTCCAGTTGTTCAGTGTGAATGTATAGGGTGTGGGCTTCTTGATAAAGAAGTGTCCATATGGAATCACGTGGGTTTAGATTATAATCAGGGGAATTAGGTGAAGATACGTCATCTGGGATGTCTGGTATTGGGGAATCTGGAGTGTCAGGTAGTGGAAAATTTGGCTTAACATCTTTCCGAATCGTTTCTTGGTGTAAATCCTTGATATATACATTACTTATTAGTAGTTATGATCAGATAAAAAAAATGTATACGTAGAAATAGGATAAGTATTCTTTATATAGAATATGAAATAGTTTATTACAAAGTGAAATTTTACGAGTGGTTACATTGTTCTGCTGTAAGCTGAGCATCAGGAATAGGGGTCACAGTTGCTTCTCTTGGAGGAATAGCATTTGGATCTCCAGGAACTGTTGTAGTTGGCACTTGGAATGGTCCTTCAATGATAGCCTTTTTCATGTATTTGCCATGCGGTTTCTTTAGTTCGATGAACCGTAATAATCGACTTGACCATTGCACATAGTTACCCAGAGTGAGCATAGGGGGTGTGTCTAATGATCCAGCCTCATGTCTTGATTGTTGACTACTTATGGCTTCACACATCTGATCAAGCCAGTGTAGTTGTTTTGGTTGAAGTGGGTAGGACTGCATTGGTTGTTGTTGATATGGTTGTTGTTGAGGAAGTTGTTGTTGAGGAAAAAATTGATGTTGTTGCATAAAGAGTTGTTGTTGAGGATATTGCTGCTGTGGATGATATTGTTGTTGCTGATGATACTGTTGTTGTTGATTGTAGAAATAGTTGTAGTTCGGTGGTTGAGACATTATGTAGAAGTAACTTGTGGATGATGGATCTTTTAGGATAAAGAAGGTTGTTGTTGTAGTTTAGATCTCTAAGTAGAAGATGTGAAGAAAAAAAATCCTTAGTTGAAGAATTAAGTCCTTACTTGAAGAAATTTGTTACTCGAAGAAATTTGAAGAATTAAGTCCTTACTTGAAGAAATTTGTTACTCGAAGAAATCAGTTCTTTACTCGAAGCTTCTTACTCGAAGAATTTAATTCCTTACTCGAAGACTAAAATGTGAAGAAGTATATGTTCCCTTAGTTGAAGAAATTAAATCCTTATAAGTTCTGATTTCCTAACTCGGAAAGTATAAGCAAAACTTTGTTACTCGAAGAACTTGCTTGCTCGATAAAACCTTACTCGAAGAACTTGCTTGCTCGAAGAACCCTTGCTCGAAGAATAAGATTTCACCAAGTATATAATCCCTTAGTAGAAGGATTATAAATGAAGAAGTTCTGATTTCCTAACTCGGAAAGTATAAACAGAACTTAAGAGTAATCTTCTAACTCGAAGAGTGTTGCTCGAAGAATTCTTCCAACTCAAAGAATGTTGCTCAAAGAATTCTTCTCACTCGAAGAATGTTGCTTACTAGAAAGTTAAGTTGAAGAATTACTTATAACTTGAAGATCTTAAACTTACTTACTTGAAGAACTTAGGCTTACTCGAAGGACTAAGTTGAAGGATGTCTTCTAACTCGAAGAACTTCAATTGTTACTCGAAGAAACACCTTCTAACTCGAAGGACAGTATGTCTAAATCTTCAAATTTTCTACCAAATCTAATCTAAAACAACCTAATCTATCCCTTGGCGATTGATACCACTTGTTAGGTCACAAATCTATCACACAAGCTACGTAGATCTAGAGAGAGAAAGTTAGAGAGAGAAAGAATGGAAGGAACATGTAAATGAATAATGAAATGTATTAACCATGAACTAACCCCCTCTCCCTTCAAGGGAGGGGGTATTTATAGTGTTTGTAAATAGATGGGGCGTTGCCCTAATAGAGAATAAATAAAAGGCCAAGGCCCATGGGCCTTCTACATAGGCCGAACCTTAATAAGTAACATAAAGGCCTAAATAATAAAGCAACCTATTACATAAAATATGACCGATACTTGATAATGTGAAATGTGTTCCCAACAGATGCGTTGACATACCAAATTTACATGATATTCAATGAATTGAATATAGGACTTATCCCAAACTACATGATTGCACTTTATGGATCTTGTCATTAAGTAAATCATGAATAGTTATCCTCAGACTTGAGATACCAGATAACTGTCATGAATGTAGTGCATTTCTGCTGAACAATTTAATGCTATACGTAACTGGTAGTCATAAGGATTGTTTTCAGAAGTGTTACAAATTTTGTGGGTTTTGCTTGTAGTCAATATAGAGTTTGTTCCTTCAAATTTATTTTGGAGTTTAATACTGCTGGGCCCCTCATGGGGTTGACAAGATGTTTGCGTAGCCACGCCCAAGATCTTTCTAGAATATGTTCAGAAGATTTGGTAATCTTGCTCAATCACAAACAACGAGAAACAGAATAGTTGAATAAAGAATGACTTAGATCCATATCTTTATTTAACATGGTATTAGTGACAAAAGAATAATAATAATGATGAATCATTAAAAGGTTTTTCCAGGATACCTTACTCGAGTTGTACTAGAGGCATCGAAGTGTTGCTAGACGCTAACCGATGTGATCACACTATTAAAATATGTCCAAGTGGGAGCTGTTAGTTTTATGGACATAAATTAGTAGATGTGTGTTAGGATCGAACTCGAGATCACGGGATTGCACACTTTACGTATGAAGAGTTAACGAATAAAAATTATTTATAAAACGTTATATTTAATTATTAATAACACAAAAATGCCCTACTCCACTCCTCGAGCCTCTAACTCGAGAGTTTTTCTTCACTAAGAAACAACTCCTTTCTCAGCGGAGAAAACCTTTACAAACGTCGCTTACACTTTTTCCAGTACAAAGCTAGATGCCGAGTTCTTTTACAAGGGCACAACCACTCCCGATACTCTATGTATTTTGAGGACTAAAATACTAACCGATCACAACAGAGGTAATGATAGTTTGGTACAACTATGATGTGTGAAAAACAACAAATTCACACTATGAATAATCTAACAAGTCTTGCAACGCTTAGTTGAAGCTTGTGACGCTTTGATCTCTTCACTACAAATGAAAGATCACTAAGAATGAAATATGTAATATGAATAGGTTAGTAATGAATGAAAGAATGTATAATGTTGTTTATGCTTATGAGTGATGATCAAACAGGAAATGAGTGGCTTGCTATTTATAGGCAAACTACAAATGCAAACCACGGATGGGACGGATCCAATTTTAGGGATCCGTCCATTATGCATTTTGGATCCGCGGGTTCCTGACAACAAATCTCCAAAATCTTCTTCAAATCTAACCAAGATATTTCCATATCTTTTCTTTGTGTGAAAATCTAACCAAGATATTCATATGATCTTCAATATCTTCTAAAGATATCAAGGTGATGCATGCATGATGTCATTGTACATTTTCCAAATTAAGGATTAAAATGTAAATGAATGTAATATGTAAATGTAAATGTATGTAACTTATGAATGTAGCATGTATGTACTAGTGATCATGTATGTAGCATGTTATGAGTTTTAAAAGCTTATAAATATATATGTAAAAGACTTAACTTATATTTATGCTTTGCTAAAGATAAAGTTTGTAATTGTCATTAACAAAATATAGCAAAGATCGTAAAATATAAATAACGTTTTTTAGACGATATTTGTATTAACAATCTCCCCCTTTTTGTTGATGACAAAAACATAAAGTTTATTTTTAAGCAATGAAATAAATAGAGTGCAAGTCTTTTAAAACTATAGATTTAAACTAGTTTTATGCAATTTTTTTTTAAATCAATTTAGGCATTTTAAATTGTATAAAACATGTAATGTATGAGTTTAATATTATCTCCCCCTTTTTGTCGAAACAAAAAGAAGAAATGCATAGCGAAATTGTAGTGCAAGACCCTTGGTTATTACTCCCCCTAATTGGAGTTACAAGTATGATGATACATGGATTTGAGTGCTTAATAGCTCCCCCTTGGACAATACTCCCCCTAGTTGGAGTGCCAAGTATATGATGCATGAAATGAGAATTCTACAAAACAAAGGTTAGTGCTTGATTAGCTCCCCCTTGACCAATACTCCCCCTTGTTAGGGTGCCAAAGTATATGATGCAAGGTTGAAGAATGCTACAAAACAAATGTTAGTTGATAAGAAGTTCAAACCAACCATATAATGATGCATGATGAATGAGAGCTACAATACAAAGGTTAGTGGTAATAGTTCAAACCAACCATATAATGCACAATAAGTGATCACACACAAACATCAACAAACATCTTTCATTGGAAAATTATTTGTGACAATAGTCACAAATGGAGATGCTTACAAAGTAACTAAATGGAAAATAACTTAAAAAGAGTCCTAAAATAAAAATCCTAGAAAAGAAAGAAAATCCTAAGATAAAAGGCTCATAGTTTGAGCATCTATTGAGGTGGGTGTGAAATAGCGTTGAGGCGCTCAAGGATATGGTTCAAGATGAACCTCGTCTCATTTTGTAACTCATGAACCAAAATGTTGGTTCATTGAGTGAGATAGGCGGTTCACTCACACATGGGACAACCATGTCGAGGGAAGTTAGGTGAAAGGTTTGGTTCATTTGTTGGTGGTGGTGGTGGTGGAGGTGATGGAGCATGAGTTGATTGTTGGTTTGCGTTTGGTGGAGACATGATGGAGGCAAGCAATGTGGATTGTAGATCCATTGCTTCATTGAGGTAGGAATCCACCATGTTTGAAAAGGCGTAGAGGCGATCAAGTTCCTCATTTATTTCGCCTTGAGTTTGTAGTTGGTTAATCCACATTGACTCATCAATGGCTTGAAGTGTGGAAGTTGGTGAAAAAGGTTGAGGTTGAGGTTGTTTAGGTGGAGCTTGATCACGGTAGAGAGGACCATGAATGTCCCTATAGATAGGTGGAAGAGTAGTGGTTCTTGTTGTGAGGGTTCAACCTCAAAAGGCATTGGTGGTGGATTGGTGGATCTAGGTGGAAGGTCTTCCAAGGTTTCTAAGTAGGGGTGAGGAGAGGTTGGTGGTGCGGCAAACAACTCAATGGGTTGGAGTTTTGGTGATCTAGGGGGTGATGGTGATTTGGGTAATTGTTATGGTGCGGGAGGTGGTGTGGTGGCCCTTGGTGTTTTGGTAGGTGGTGGAGTGGTGATGATGATATGTGGTGGTGTTGGAGTTGATAAGGTGAGGAAATTCTCATCATTGATTGGAGATGAGATGTTTAAAGGTGATGATTCTGAGGATGAGGAGTTTATGTTGACAAAGCAACATGGTTGAACACTTATTCTAGCGGTTCTTCTTTGAGGTCTTGATGATGAGGAGTTGTTTGATATAGTCATTGTGAGGGAGAAGGTTGAGATATGCAGAAATGTTGCTAGAAATGGTAGTGAAGATGTGAAGAATGATCATCTGAAAGTTTTAATTTATAGACTCCAAGGTTCATGGAAGAGTGTGTTTGGATTTGATGTTGAACAATACAAAAATGGTGGTTTACAATGATTTGGAAGTTGAAGAGAAGCATATCAAATCAACAGAGTCAATCCAATGAGATTGAGTTGAGTGAGATGAAGAAGATATGCAGTAAATGCATAGTTGTGAGTGGGAAATCTAATGATGTGATTGATCCACGGATTGCAAGGAACCATTTTGAGGGATCCTTGCTTGTTAGAGAAAGGTAACTTGAGTGGATTTTGGAAATTTCAACCTTTGGTGGGAAATGAGTTTCCTATTGTTCTAAATGATCTAAGATGATCCTAATATGAGTTATTATTAATAAAACTATCCTAATATCAAGAATGAGTGAACTAGAGTGCGGGATTTATCAAAAATTTAAAAATATCACTGTTGATCCGCGGAACCAAACGACTACACAGGTGGATCCCTGTTTTTGGTTCCGCCTGATCCGTTGGGTAAATTTTGGCGACACCAAAAAATTGGACAGACGGAACCATATTTTTGGTTCCGCCATATCCGCCGATCAAAAAATGGAGACAATGGGCATTTTTGAAAGCCCGAAACCCGTTCAAATCCCAAAAATTTTCCTGAAACATGTGTAATTAATTAGTTGTGATTAATTAATAACAAAAACACAGGTATTAACACATGTAAGCATATAGATCAAACCGAGGATAATGAACTTACTAATAATAGAAATTAAACCAAACAGTGGCTTAAGCACGGAAAATTGATAACATCTAAATGTTATCGTCCTGCATGATCACGTTAGTTTTCATAGTTGTTCAACGATAATTTAATATCCTACAATCATAAAAATTCATGACATCATTGTTTTAAACCGATTGTACCAAACACTCATTAACCTCTCACTTCCTGTCAAGTTTCTTGTTGTTCTTCGTTAACCAACGCCAGATGTTCTTGAACATCCCTCTCGTTTGCTTGAACTCTTCAGTTTGTTGTTCAGTGGGAGGAAGTTGGTTCATATATTCTGGAGGTGGAAGCCTCGAGTTTGGGAGTCCGTCATCCTCGCTCATGGGTGATAATGATGAGGAGGTTGGTGGATGAGGATGTTTTCCTTTCAATTTGGCTACTCTCTTGTCACTCAAGGGTACAAATGTGTGAGGAATGAGGGAGTAGTCAGGAAAAAAACCTCTAGCATTAGGAGGGATAGGTGAAAATACTCTAAAGAGACGGGTGAGAAGCATCCCGTTTGGCATAGCGGTGGTTCCTAACACTGGAATGTCAGCCATCCTCTTGGCGACATAGTAGGCAAGATTGAAGGGTTGATGAGTCGACAAGTAATAGAGCATGTAGCATAGGCAAGCACTGATGTGGTCTCTATTCCCTATGGTGCACAAGACGTTGGCCTGAAGAATTTCTTCCCATTTCTTAAATTGTGGCCTAAGTTCGTTTAGCTCCATACCAAACGGGTCTCGATCGACCTCATTGCCTTGTCGAGTGGTCCTAGTGTGGGAAGTTCTAGGGAGGAAGAGATGGTCATGGATAATCTCTTTTGGTGTCAAAGGAGTGTCGTATGGAGGCATACGATCGACAATAGAATCAAGGGTTGACAAGGACCATTTGTCCGAATAAAGGCAAGTACCTTGACCCAAAATTCCAAGGACTTCCGCAAATTGGTTCAAGGGAATGTTGAATTGGGATTGATTGACGTTGAAATGAATGGAGATGAGACCATAATCATTTGAGCTAAGGACAACACTAGCATAAAACTCTAATATAAATCTAGGACATATTGGTTCGTCAATGTCCAAGAGGCAATCAAATTGAATGGCGGCTAGTTGTTGGCGAATGTTGGTTCCTTCTAGAAAGGAAGGGTCTATGGTTCTACCCTCGTGGACATATCTCTTTTCTAAGGCCTTAAATATCTTTACTTGTTCGGTTGTAAGTCCCTTAGTCTTATGGTGTTTTGGGAGGTAGTTAAGGGTATCCTTGTGATCGTAGAAGGTTGCGGGAGGCATGATTTATCCTAGATACAAAAATTACATACGTTAGTTAAAACTAACGAAAGTTTAGATATGATGTTCTAGAGTGTGCCTACATGGGGACAATGTGGAGGTGCGGTTATCTCGACTCCTTTTAATGCATGAAAATTTCATTTAGCAAATTTTATAACAAAATGAGAAATAACCCAAACGCTCCTAATTCAATGTAGCTTCGATTGAATGTACCCAAAAATACATATTAGTTGTGTATTTCCTTTAGCATTCAAGAGACATTATGCAAATGATGTTTTAAACATAACGTTTTTATTTGTATGAACAATGTGAAAAATCATTTTTCCTGATAGTGAGAAGATTTTTATAAAAAATTTCTCATGGGGTTTTTAGTGAAGTATGATAATGTCCTACAAGATGCAATTCCTAACTATGGAAAACATGATTTGTTATGTAATTTAGTGAATATGCTTCATGATTAATCAAAAAGATGCATAATCCCCAAGTTTTGGTTTTGTGCAAGAAATAGAAATCCTAGACTCAGATCAGGAATGTAAATAGAGTTGGGATACTTACAGTGTGAGTTAGAGCACAAATTTGTTGAAGGAGATGACCTAATTTCTGAGAATGGTGTGCTATGGGTCGAGTTTGTGTTTCTTGTGCGTTGTGGGAATAAGAAAAGGAGTGTTTGTTTAATATATGTAAAAACCAACTCAGGAACCCATGGATAGGGCGGAACCAATTTTTGGTTCCGTCCTTGTTGTCGAAGGGTTCCGCGGGGACTGTTTTGGTTTTTGGTTATGTTTGGTTAATCTAAGGTTTGAGCTAAAGTTTTAACTACATATTTGGTTCCATTAATCCTAAACCAAGTCTAAGAAGGTTAAATGGTTCTCTCTTAAGAGGTTTTGTTAGGATATCGGCAATGTTGTCTTCTGAGGATACTTTCTCGATTGAGATGTTTCCTTTTTGAACATTGTCGCGTAGAAAGTGATGACGAATTTCTATGTGTTTGGTTCTAGCATGTTGAACTGGATTCTTTCTAAGGTCGATAGCTCCTTTGTTGTTGCAGAGAATGGGGACGTCGTTGAGTTGAATCCCATAGTCGACGAGAGCTTGTTTCATCCAAAGTACTTGTTGACATGCTTTTCCTGCAAACACATACTCGGCTTCGGTTGTTGAGATTGCTAGAGCCGTTTGTTTCTTTGAGAACCATGCGGTAAGACAATGCCCAATAAAAGTACAAATACCACTTGTACTCTTTCTATCGACATAGTCACCGGCATGGTCCGAGTCGGCATACACTATGGTTTCAATTCCCGTTCCTTTGGGATACCATAATCCTAAGTGTGTAGTACCTTTAATGTATATAAAAATTCATTTTACGGCTTCAAGATGGTATGTTTTAGGATCTTCTTGAAAGCGAGCACATAGACAAACACTAAACATAATGTCGGGTCTACTAGCCGTGAGATAGAGTAGACTATCAATCATTCCTCTATATTTAGTGCTATCTACGGATTCACCTTCTTCATCCTTTGTGAGTTTAGTTTTCGAAGAAATAGGTATTTTCATAGGTTTGGAATCCTCAAGACCAAATTTCTTAAGCATGTCTTTGATGTACTTAGATTGGTTGAAGAATATCCCATCTTCTAATTGTTTTATTTGGAGTCCTAAGAAAAAGTTTAGTTCTCCCATCATACTCATTTCAAACTCGTCATGCATGATTTTTGAGAAATCGTCGCATAACTCTTGACAAGTTGATCCGAATATGATGTCATCCACATATATTTGAACTATGATAATATGTGATCCCTTTTTCTTAGTGAAAAGTAGGGGTGTTCACGGGGCGGTTCGGCTCGGTTCGGTTAGAGATTTTAACTATCCATCGTGGGGCGGGTAGTTCATTTTACTATCCGAAATTGAACCGTACTATGCGGGTAACCGGACATGTGGATACCCGAAATGAGCGGTTACCCGCGGTTTGGGTCACGGTTAACCATTTAAAAAAATTAATCGAATCAACTCGGACGAACAATAACATAAATTAGAACGTAATATCTCATTGTAGTAAAAAATAAATAACATTGAAGAGATTAGAGTCGGAGTAATGGTGTCCCGTCGTAATAAAACATTCAAATTATCATATGTAACAAAATAACTAATACTATTTATTTGACGTTCATATGTCACGATCACTTTAATCATATGTAATCCATGGACGTTAGTAAATGATCACATTAGGTAAGTAAAAATGCGTTATACGATAAAAGTAATGCAATAATATAGTTAATACTTGTACATTTTTATGAATGGTTTGTTGAAACCTATATATATATTATACACAGTTCGGTTCGGGTAACCGCGGATAACTAAAAGTAAAAACCGAAACAGAACCGTGATAAGCGGGTTTTTCCGGTTTCGGGTTTTCTCAGTTTCGGTTTCTTCGGTTATCGGTTTTTTGCGGTTTCGGATTAGGCGGATCGGCTCGGTTCGTCGGTTTCTCGAATTTTTTGAACACCCCTAGTGAAAAGAGTGTTTTCTACTAGTCCCATGGTATACTTATGTTCAACTAGGAAAGTCTTAAGTCGATCATACCATTCTTTTGGTGCTTTCTTAAGTCCGTATAAAGCTTTTTTAAGTTTGTAAACATGGCTTGGTTTTCAAAGTCGGCAAAGCCGGGAGGTTGTGCGACATACACTTCCTCATTAATAAAACCATTAAGAAATGCACTTTTGACATCCATTTGAAAAAGTTTAAAGTCATGTGCACATGCATATGCAAGTAGTATTCTAATTGACTCAAGCCTAGCAACCGGAGAAAATGTTTCGTCGTAGTCTATACCTTCTTGTTGATTATAGCCTTGAGCTACTAGCCTAGCTTTGTTTCTAGACACTACACCATTTTCATCCATTTTATTTCTAAAGACCCATTTTGTTCCAATTATGGTTTGACATTTTAGTTGAGGGACTAATGTCCAAACATCATTTCTAACAATTTGGTTTAATTCTTCTTGCATTGCTATAACCCAAGATTTATCTTTTATATCCTCATTTATATTTTTGGGCTCAATGGTTGAAATGAAACAAAATAAATTACTTTGATTTTGAACTTTTGATCTTAAGGTTCTTTCATTAATTTCTCCTATGATATTATCTAATGGATGACTTTTAGATTCTTTGACATTGACTATTTCTCTATTTAAAGGTTCATCTTCTTTGTCATTATCTAAATTCTCTTGGTTTTCAACCATTTGACTTTCAACTAAGTCATCATCTACCAAAGGTGATGTCTTAGAGGGAGGTGGACTTTCTTCAAATGTTACGTTCAACGATTCCTCGACTCTTAAGGTTTCTTTGTTCAAAATGATATAGGTTTTACTATTTTGCGAGTATCCAAAGAACACACCTACATAAGACTTTGGGTCAAATTTGGTGAGATAATCCTTAGTGTTTAGAATGAAGCACTTGCTTCCAAAAACTCTAAAGTATCCTAAAGTAGGCTTTTTGCCTCTATAAAGTTCATATGGAGTTTTATTCAAAAATGGTCTTATTAAAACTCAATTTAAGATATAGGTGGATGTGTCAACGGCGTTACACCAAAACTTTTGTGGTATGTTTTGTTCATTTAGCATTGTTCTACTCATTTATTGAAGTGTTTGGTTTTTACGTTCTACTACACCGTTTGATTGAGGAGTTCGAGGAGCCGATAAATTATGTGTTATGCCATTAGCATCACAAAAAGCTCCAAATTGAGTTTCATTATCAAATTCACGACCGTGGTCCGTTCTAATTGACACAATGCTATTTCCTAGTTGATTTTAAATTTTCTTACTTCGAATTTTAAATTTATCAAAAGCTTCATTTTTAGTTTTCAAAAATATAGTCCAAGTGTATCTTGAATAATCATCTACTATCACCAAAGTGTAGAAGTTTCCTCCATAACTTTGTATAGCGGATGGACCAAACAAATCCATATGCAATAGTTCTAGACACCTAGATGTAGACACCATATTTTTAGCCTTATGGCTATTATGAACTTGTTTTCTAATTTTGCAAGCATCACAAAAGTGTTGGTCGTATTTCAACTTGGGTAGGTTTCTAACGAGTTCCTTAGATGATAGAGATTGGATTAATCTCATATTGGTGTGGCCTAAGCGTCTATGCCAAAGAGTTGAATTGTCGTCTAGAGAGGTAAGAAAAAGTTTGTCTTTAGATGTTTTATCTAATCTCATAACGTATACGTTATTTTTCAAAACACCTTTGCCTATGGTTATACCGTCTTTTAGTATTTTACTTCCATTTTCACTGAAAAGGACGTTATACTTTTTACGGCATACTTGACTAATACTAAGTAAGTTAAAACCTAGGTTATCTACATGAGCAACATCATCAATAGAGAGAGAGTCATGAGAGATAGTACCTTTTCTGACGATTTTGCTTTTAAGCTTGCTACCAAACGTAACATTACCTCCGTCGTATGCTTGGTAGGTTGAGAAAAGGCTCTTGTTTCCCGTCATGTGCCTTGAACACCCACTATCTTTTGTCCACTCGTCTGGTTCCAAACCGACTTTCAAGCATACATAAGTTATAGAAAAACTCAAGCATTTGTACCCCAATATCTCATGGGTCCATTTGGGTCAAACATCTCATTATCTTGATTCATGTACGGAAATGGTGGATAAGGGTTCCATGGCATGTAGTTGGGACTTTGATAATTCCTAGGAAAGTTTGGGTTCCAACTATTTTGATAATGAGGTTGTGTGTTGTAATTACTTTTTGGAAAGGGGCGTTTGGGAATAGTCGTCCTAGGTCTTTGTTGAGCAGTTTTAGTTCTAAACCCATTTTTAGCTTGCCCTATTCCTATAGTAACAGCTGGTTTTTGTTTGTTTATAGTTGAACTAGTATTAGATTTCCCAGTGACTTTAACAAACTCTGTACGAGTCGATGTACTAGCGTTCTGTTCAGCAACAGCTTCCACGGATCCCTTCTCCACTACTGGCGAAACCAAAGATTTGGTTATGTCGGATCCGTGGGTTTCTGAAACTGTTGGAACAGTTTCTTGTACTTTAACGGCTTGTTTCTTAAAACTACTTAGGTCTCATAGTTTCATAAAGCCTAATACAGTTTTATCAAGAGATAATTTTTGAATTTTCATTATCTCATCTACACAACTGATGTTTTTATCAAACCTTTTAAACTTAGAGTTTTGTTTGATAAGAGCATCCTGTGTGATTTTAAGCTTTTCTAATTCTAGTCTAAGCTCTTGACATGAAACACATATTTCGTCAACAGCTTTACCTTTTTCTAATCTTTTAACTTTTTCTTTTAATTCATAAACTTCGTTTTCTAGAAATTCCTTTTTGGTTTTCAAAAACTTATTTTTGTTTATGATTTTTAGACTAAGTTCACAGAGATTGTTATATTCTTTTTGCAAGGTGTCATCATCAATAGAAGAATATGACGAGTCAGAATGTACCTCTTCTGAGTCATGAGCCATGAGAGCAACTTCGTCGTTCTTTGGCTCTTCGTCATCATCTTCACTGTCACTCCAAGCCCCACTTACAAATGCTCTTTGAGTTTTGTTCTTGGGCGGCTTAGGACACTCTCCTATTAGATGACTTGTATCTCCACACCTAAAACACTTTCTTTCTCCTTTTCCTTTCTTTTCATCACGGTCTTTCCGGAAGGATTTCTTTTCTTCTCGAGGTTGTCTTACGAACTTTCCTCGTCTCCTAAAGAACTTCTTGAAATCTCTTACTGCCATGGCATACTCTTCATCTTCGTTGCCTGAACTAGACTCTTCATCATCACTTGAATCTACCCTAGCTTTTAAGGCAATGGATTTGACGTTTTCCTTTTTGCCTTTAACTATCTCCGGATCCTTTTCCATAACCATCTCATGAACTTTGAGATTTCCTATTAGCTCGTCAAGTGACATGCTTGAAAGATCATTGGATTCTTCAATGGTCGTCACCTTTGCTCTCCACTTCAGATGAAGTGCTCTAAGAAATTTCCTGACAAAGTTCTTACTACAAAAAGAATCGTCAAGTGCTTTAAGAGAAGTAATGATAGTATTAAACATAGCAAATGCACTATCAATGGTCTCATCTTTAGGGATAATAAATTGTTCATATTGTTGAAAAAGAAGATCAATTTTGTTATCCTTGACTTGTGAGTTCCCTTGATGAGTGATAATTAAGGATTGCCAAATGTCTTTAGCGGTTTTACACATGAAGAATCTTTCATATTCTTTCCTAGGTAAAGCATTATAAAGCATCATCTTAGCCTCATTATTTTTGGCAATTAACTTATTTTGCTCATCACTGTGACGAGTAAGTGAAGTATCCTCATCCCGACCACTTGATATATCTTTTATTATGGGTTTATGGTCACCTTCTATAATAATGTACCATAGATCCATATCTTTTGACTTCATATAAGTTTCAAAGCGGATTTTTCAATATATAAAACTATTTGGTTCAAATAGTGGTTGTCTTTGCATAGATTGCACTTCTTTGAAGTTTTCAAAATCCATGGATCGTTTCAAGTTTTAAAATACAATATATTTTGAAAGTCCTGAGTAACGTAGCTCTGATACCAATTGTGGAAAACTAGAAGGGGGGTTGAATAGTTTTACCGTTTTAAAATTCTTTTGCTTTGAATATTTAACGTGATTTCAAGTAATGCAAGTAATAAACAATATATAACAAGTAAGTAGAGAAAGAAACAATCAAACCACAACACGGATGTTTATAGTGGTTCGGTCTACAAGGACTCTCTTCCTTGCCCTACTCCACTCCTCGAGACTCTAACTCGAGAGTTTTTCTTCACTAAGAAACAAGCTCCCTTCTTGGCGGAGAAAACCTTTACAAACGTCGCTTACACTTTTTTCGGTACAAAGCTAAATACCGAGTTCTTTTACAAGGGCACAACCACTCCCGATACTCTATGTATTTTGAGGACTAAAATACTAACCGATCACAACAGAGGTATATGATAGTTTGGTACAACTATGATGTGTGAAAAACAACAAATTCACACTATGACTAATCTAACAAGTCTTGCAACGCTTAGTTGAAGCTTGTGATGCTTTGATCTCTTTGCTACAAAAGAAAGATCACTAAAAATGAAATATGTAATATGAATGGGTTAGTAATGAATGAAAGAATGTATAATGTTGTTTATACTTATGAGTGATGATCAAACAAGAATGAGTGGCTTGCTATTTATAGGCAAATTGCAAATGGAAACCAAGGATGGGACGGATCCAATTTTAGGGATCTGTCCGTTATGCATTTTGGATCCGCGGGTTCCTGACAGCAAATCTCCAAAATCTTCTTCAAATCTAACCAAGATATTTCCATATCTTTTCTTTGTGTGAAGATCTAACCAAGATATTCATATGATCTTCAATATCTTCTAAAGATATCAAGGTGATGCATGCCATGATGTCATTGTACATTTTCCAAATTAAGGATTAAAATGTAAATGAATGTAATATGTAAATGTAAATGTATGTAACTTATGAATGTAGCATGTATGTACTAGTGATCATGTATGTAGCATGTTATGAGTTTTAAAAGCTTATAAATATATATGTAAAAGACTTAACTTATATTTATGTTTTGCTAAAGATAAAGTTTATAATGGTCATTAACAAAATATAGCAAAGATCGTAAAATATAAATAACGTTTTTTAGACGATATTTGTATTAACAATCTCCCCCTTTTTGTTGATGACAAAAACATAAAGTTTATTTTTAAGCAATGAAATAAATAGAGTGCAAGTTTTTTAAAAATATAGATTTAAACTAGTTTTATGCAAAAAAAATTTAAATCAATTTAGGCATTTTAAATTGTATAAAACATGTAATGTATGAGTTTAATATTATCTCCCCCTTTTTGTCGAAACAAAAAGAAGAAATGCATAGCGGAATTGTAGTGCAAGACCCTTGGTTATTACTCCCCCTAATTGGACTTCCAAGTAAGATGATACATGGATTTTGAGTGCTTAATTGCTCCCCCTTGGATAATACTCCCCCTAGTTGGAGTGCCAAGTATATGATGCATGAAATGAGGATTCTACAAAATAAAGGTTAGTGCTCGATTAGCTCCCCCTTGACCAATACTCCCCCTTGTTAGGGTGCCAAAGTATATGATGCAAGGTTGAAAAATGCTACAAAACAAATGTTAGTTGATAAGAAGTTCAAACCAACCAAATAATGATGCATGATGAATGAGAGCTACAATAGAAAGGTTAGTGGTAATAGTTTAAACCAACCATACAAAGGTTGTGGGGTTGTTAAAGCGATCTGTTTCATTTTTTTTATTGGGTGGAGAATACAGCGATATGTGTGAGTTAGGTGGCAAAAGGTTAATAATCGGTAACCCAAACCGGTCCACAATTGGCTGTCTTTCTATAATGTGGGGCATACATGACTCACTTAGTGGTTGTTGCTATGAGGTTGCCAGGTATTGAACACTTGACTTTGTGCTTGTTAGGTGGCAAAAAATGCCCACCGATTACCAACTGAGCTACACGTCATTGGCGGCTGTATGTGGTGAGTTACTAAGTAGTATAAGTGTTGTGACCAAAATAGATAAGATGCAATTGATGGATGGCAACGATGGATGCAATATATGATAATAATAAAAATGACGTGGTGATAGTTGTTGGCGATATGACTAATAGTAAGTTTGGGGAAGAGATGCGTGTACCACAAAAAGAAATTTGATTCGACTAATTAATGAAAAAAAATAATTTTGAAATGTATTATAGTATATTATTAAAATCATAATCACTGCTATATAGTTTATTGATCATGTAAATTAATTTGGTACAAAACATTAGATGTATAGACATAGCTGGATCAAATTGTCTTTAAAAGATTCATCAATACTTTTGTATTGTTATGTGTGAAATATTATATCCCATTATATTCTTGATCACACAATACCAAAAGCGGCATTAGAATTCTTGAAAGCAACATCACAGTTTATCTTCACCGAACACTCGTTGGGCCGGGTGGGAGGGGGTGATAAACGGTGGAGAAGTATGTGAGGTGGAATCGAGCTTAAGTGATATGTTACATTTTTTATTTGGGGGGGGGGGGGGGGTTAGTTTATGGACATTATTTTAGTAGTCGTATGTTAGGATCGAACTCGAGACCACGAGATTGTAAACTTTATGTATGAGAATTAAAGAATAATAATTATATATAAAAGGTTATATTTAATTATTTAAAACACAAAATATATAACGACCGTTAGTATTTAACGGATAATGACTAACGACCGTTAGACGAATATAAGGAAAGAATTATGTGTTAATAATTGGTAAGTCAAGAAGCTTCTGGATCCCCTTTGTGGGATGTTGGCCGATCGGTGGGGGAGGGGAAAACCCAACCCAAATCCAACTTGAGCTCCAAGTTATTAACACTATATAAACATATCAAGGGTTATTAGTTTTTGCATCTCTTGTACACATACTATAACCTAAACTTGTGTTTTCTTTTCTTTTGTGATCAATCGGACAAAACCCCCTCCAAGGGTGTTCGACTTTTTGTTTTTACAAACAAAACATTTTGTGTTAAGTTTACTAGCATAACTTTAATTCTTTATAGTACGTGTGTACAAGAACGTGGTACTAACACATTATTGTTAGTATCTTGGATTGAATTGCAAAATTAGTAAGGGGCAATTCGTGTAATCCTTATAAACCCTAATTAGGGTTCATCACTATTGTTGCTTGGATTGATTCTTGTTTAGCTAGAATCTAAAGGTACGTATACGTTTATGTTTGGTTAATTAATTTATGCATTATACGTTCCTACTCGCTTTCGCTATTACTTTGATGCTTTATGTGTTTAATTTATGCTTGTCATGATATTAAAATTCCAACAGTGGCATCATGAGCCTTGGATAATGTGTAATTAATTACCAAAACGCATAAAAAACGAATCTTGAATTGTGTTTTATATTGTTAGTCGATTTTTTAGGGTTATAAAAATCAAACCCTAATTTTTTTGGGGGTCGATTACCTCTAATTAATTTTAGGGTTTGGGTTTTAATTATAATTTGATTAGAAACCCTACATTAACATGTTTATGTGTTAGTATGCGATCTTGTGGCAACTTGATAATTGTTATGTAGAATCCATGAAAACGTACATGTTTGGCATGGATTTATTGTTGTGATAATTTAAATTGTTTAAATTTGCTATATGAATTAATGGTTAAGTTTTACATATGTAATTTAATTGATAGATGTCGAATTGGGGAAGACTCAAATATATTAAGTAATCAATTACGTGCTATGCGGTGTATATTTAATTATGGCTTACGCAATTGATTCGTCAATGCATGTGGTTCACTTCCTTTGAAGTGAGGGCCTTAGTTGAATATATACAATATAAACCTAGAATTGATTATTAATAGATTTTATCGAATTAAGTTTGCATGTGGCTACATGTTTTACACATATTAATTGTTATGTTATGTGTGTTTATTTAGTTGTGTTATTATTATTTTTTTTTTTACTTGTTTTGTTTATATTATGTTTGACATGTTTGAAACAAAAGGGTAATTTTGAATAGAAAAATAATATGGACTAAATAATGGTGAAACAATGAATTGTTTTTCGAAGAGTTAAATTTTGAAGTGTTTAATTGATTGTTGAGTTTTGTACTAATAGTATAAACGGCTCAACCAATTGTGACAAGCTATAAGAGGGGTATAAGGAGGATTGACATTAAATTGTCAAACCAAAAGAAACGGGTTTTTAATTGGCTTTTAAAGCTGACCTTAGTTTCTCCGCTCCTTTGTGCATCAAATTGGAGCTACCAAGTACGACTATTTTATATACAAAATCATTTTAAGGGTGAATTAGCTTTAATTCCATGTGCCACTTTGTGGTAATTATCCGAAACACTAAGTCTTTAGACTTATGCAAAAGTACGATATAATGGATGATAACTAAAGGTAAATTCTTTAATTGGTGAACCCAATACCTCAATCAAAACTTTGATAATTTGATCTTATTGAATTGGTAAATAAAAATGTTTTATTAAACTTATGATACGAAGATGTATGCATGCTTCTTCGTACATATTTTGATTATAAACATCAAAAGCTAGTACCCTTAAAATTAAGTTAATGCCATCTAATTAAAAGAACACTTGAAGTTGTAATTTACGTCATGTGAGAGCTTGGACTTGATTACAATGGAAAGGTAAATTTCATACTTTCATTACTAGCAGATCAACTGATGTAATGAAACTATGTTAATTTGCAGTTTTTTAAATTAGACGACTTAATTGAGTTGTAAGTGAGAGCTTGGACTCAAGGCATAAGATGGGGATAAAACATGCTTACATTGGAAATTGTTTGCCAATGTAAATCCTATAATGATCTTGGAATTGAAAATTGTTTGCCAATTATTGTTCGATAGATTACCTTATTTTATACTTTCATTACTAGCAGATCAACTGATGTAATGAAACTATGTTAATTTGGATCCTAGTTTTCAAGAAAATTTTATGGTTATATGAATATTTCCTTGGGTATTTTATTTTATTGAAAAATTGTATTATCGAAAATACTAATATTTGAACTTTCTTTATCTGTAGAAATGGCTCAAAATAATAACAAGCCAAATGCGAACAAGAAGGGTAAGGGAAAGGGAAAGACTGATAAGGGTAAGCAAGTTATGGCTTATCAACCTCAACCCAAGAAATACCCTCCTAAGAAGAAGGATAATCCAAAGAAGGATCAAGGTTGCCATTACTATCATGTAGTAGGTCACTGGAAGAGGAATTGTCCCCTCTATGTGGAAGAGTTGCGAACAAATAAGAACAAGAAGTCTGGGCATTTAGGCGCCAGCACTTCAGGTAACTTATTTATGATTGAATTATTTACTCTAAATCATAAAATTAATTCCTGGGTATATGATACTGGATGCGGTATTCACATTTGTAATACGCTGCAGGGGTTTAGAGTTGAAAGGAGGCTAGCCTATGGGGAGCAATATCTGCATGTGGGAAATGGAGCACCTGCAGCTGTTGAAGCCATAGGAGTGTTTAATTTAGTTTTGCCTTCGGGCTTAGTACTGTCATTAAACAATTGTCATTATGCACCTTCTATTATTAGAGGTGTTGTTTCATTTTCATGTTTATTGGATTTGGGTTTTATTCACACTATCAATAGTAATGGAATTTCTGTTTCTTTTTATTTTAATGCTATTGCTGTGAATGGTGTGTTTGAAATTGACATGAATGATTATGTATCCAATAATTATAATTCAATATATAGCATAAGTAAGAGAATTAAGTCAGACTTGAATTCTTCTTACCTTTGGCACTATAGACTTGCTCATATAGGCAAGACTCGCATGAAAAAGCTACAACGTGATGGGCTTTTGAAAAGTATCAATGATGAATCATATGATAAATGTGAGTCTTGTATATCTGGGAAGATGACTAAGAAACCTTTTCATAGTAATATGGAAAGGGCTTCTGATCTACTTGGTTTAATACATACTGATGTGTGTGGACCACTTAGACATGTGTCAAGGAGAGGTGCTAGCTACTTCTTAACCTTTACAGATGATTTCAGCAGATATGGTTATGTTTACTTGCTTAAACATAAACATGAGGTGTTTGAAACATTTAAGGTTTTCAAAGCAGAAGTAGAATTACAACTAGGAAAGAAGATTAAAGCTCTTTGATCTTATAGAGGTGGTGAATACCTAAGCCAAGAGTTTAAAGATTACTTAGCTGAGAATGGAATTTTCCAGAATCTCACATCTCCATATACTCCACAACAAAATGGTGTATCTGAGAGAAGAAATCGTACATTGTTAGACATGGTACGATCAATGTTTAATCTTACAACTCTTCCTTTATCTTTTTGGGATTATGCCTTAGAATCTGCGGTTCGCATTTTATATATGGTTCCCACCAAGAAGATTGATAAGACACCATATGAAATATGGAATGGAAAAGCTCCAAACTTGTCTTATTTAAAGGTCTGGGGTTGCGAGGTGTATATCAGACATGACTCAGCAGATAAACTCCAACAGAGATTTGTAAAGTGTATCTTTGTAGGATACCCAAAGGAAACGATGGGTTACTACTTTTACTACCCACCTGAAAATAAAGTAATTGTTGCTAGATATGGAGACTTTCTTGAAAAGGAACTTATATCTCAAAAATTCAGTGGGAGAGTTTATGATCTGGAAGATGATCATGTAGATACATTACCTTCTGAAAACACTAGCGTACTTCCTGTGGAACCTGAAAGTCTGGGTCCTCCACCTGAAGTTGAAATTGTTCCCATACGCAAGTCTTCAAGACATGTGAAAGCTCCTGAACGTCTATGTCTTAATGTAGAAGTTGAGGAAACTATATTAGGGGATCTTGATGAACCTACTATGAATGGGGAAATACAATCCATGAAAGATAACAATGTCTGGATTGAAGTAGACCTTCCTCCCAATGCCAAGGTAGTTGGGAGTAAGTGGCTTTCAAGAAGAAAACTGACATGGATGGCAAAGTACACACCTATAAGGCTCGTTTGGTAGCTAAAGGCTTTACTCAAACATATGGTGTTGACTACGGGGAGACCTTTTCTCCTGTAGCTGACATTAGGGCTATTAGGATTCTCATAGCTATAGCAGCGTACTATGACTATAAGATTTGGAAAATGGATGTCAAAACCGCCTTCTTGAATGGTCGCCTAGATGAAGACATCTATATGGCAGAACCTGAGGGGTTTGTGAATCCAGATTTTCCAAACCGTGTATGCAAACTTCAAAGATCCATTTATGGATTGAAGCAAGCATCAAGGCAATGGAATAAAAGATTTGATGCAGAAATCAAAAAGTTTGGATTTACTCAGAATCTTGATGAGCCATGTGTATATCACAAAGCTAGTGGGAGTGATGTAATTTTCCTTATCCTATATGTTGATGACATATTGATCATAGGAAAAGACATTCCAAGTTTGCAAAAGGTTAAGGCATATCTTGGAAAGTGCTTTTCTATGAAGGATTTAGGGGAAGCTGCATACATTCTGGGAATCAAGATCTATAGAGATAGATCAAGGCGGTTAATTGGATTAAGTCAAAGCGCTTACATTGACAAAATATTGAAGAGATTCAATATGCAAAATTCCAAGAAAGGATATTTGCCAATGGAAGTGAAACATGGCTTAAGTAGTGAGTTATGTGCTTCAACACCTGCAGATGTGGCACGCATGAGCAAAGTTCCTTATGCTTCAGCTGTAGGATCTATTATGTATGCGGTGAGATGCACAAGGACAAATGTGGCGTTCGCTTAGAATTTCACCAGTCAATTTCAACAGAATCCAGGTGAAAAACACTGGATTGCTGTTAAACATATTCTTAAGTATCTTAGACAAACGAAATATATGTTTCTTGTGTATGGTGGAGATCCAGCTATAGAACTTGATGTAGCAGGTTACTGTGATGCGTCCTGGCAATGTGACAAAGACAATGTGAAGTCTCAGACTGGTTATGTCTTTGTTATCAATGGAGGAGCAGTAGACTGGAGGAGCAAGAAGCATAGTACTATTGCGATGTCTGCGACAGAAGCCGAATATATAGCTACTTCGGACGCGGCTATGGAGGCTACCTGGATTAGGAAATTCATTTCAGGGCTTGGTGTTATGCCTTCAATTGAGTTACCTATTAATATGTATTGTGACAATTCTGCTGCAATCATATTTGCCAATGATTCTGGAGTCATGAAGGGCACCAGGCATTTTCTACGGAAATATCATTATGTTCGACAACAAGTCAGCATAGGAGAACTTAAGCTCTTGAAAGTTCACACACATGATAACTTAGCTGATCCATTCACTAAGGCTTTAGCTAAAGAAAAGCTTACTGAACTTGCCAATGACATTGGACTTAGATTAGCTAGTAGTTTCATGCATGACTGTGTTTAGTATTTGGATAAAGGATATTGTAAACATTTATTATTTTTTAATGAAATAAAATATTGGGTATGTTTATGTTCATTATTTAATATTGTTGTCCTATATTTGCATGTTTAATCCGTGAATAAATTAGTTATTCTAAATAGTCCATTGTCAATTAATGATATGGGAATATCATTAAAATAAGACAAATGTGAGTTTTGGTAGTATATACTTGAAAGTATATTGATGCGTAGTCATACAAAATTCACATGATATTTAATGAATTAAATATAGGACGTATCCCAACTACATTATGTTACTTTATGGATATTGTTATTAAGTAAATCATGAATAGTTATCCTCATACTTGAGATACCAGATAACTGTCATGAATGTAGTGCATTTCTGTGGAACAATTTAACGCTACACGTAACTGGTAGTCATAAGGATTATTTTCAGAAGTGTTGCAAAATTCATGTGTTATGCTTGTAGTCAAGATAGAATTTGTTTCTTCAAATTTATTTTGGAGTTTAATACCGTTGGGCCCCTCGTAGGGTTGACAAGATGTTTGCGTGGCCACACCCAAGATCTTCCCTGAATGTGTTCAGAAGATTTGGTAATCTTGCTCAATCATAAACAACGAGAAACAAAATAGTTGAATAAAGAATGACTTTAATCCATATCTTTATTTAATGTAGTATTAGTAACAAAAGGATAATAATAATTGTGAATCATTAAAGGTTTTTTTCAGGAGACCTACTCGAGTTGTACTAGAGGCATCGAAGTGTTGCTAGACGCTAACCGATATGATTACACTATTAAAATATGTCCAAGTGGGAGCTGTTAGTTTATGGACATTATTTTAGTAGTCGCATGTTAGGATCGAACTCGAGACCACGAGATTGCACACTTTACGTATGAGAATTAAAGAATAATAATTATATATAAAAGGTTATATTTAATTATTTAAAATATATATATATATATAACGACCGTTAGTATTTAACGGATAATGACTAACGACCGTTAGACGAATATAAGGAAAGAATTATGTGTTAATAATTGGTAAGTCAAGAAGCTTCCGGATCCCCTTTGTGGGATGTTGGCCGATCGGTGGGGGAGGGGAAAACCCAACCCAAATCCAACTTGAGCTCCAAGTTATTAACACTATATAAACACATCAAGGGTTATTAGTTTTTGCATCTCTTGTACACATACTATAACCTAAACTTGTGTTTTCTTTTCTTTTGTGATCAATCGGCCGAAACCCCCTCCAAGGGTGTTCGACTTTTTGTTTTTACAAACAAAACCGTTTTGTGTTAAGTTTACTAGCATAACTTTAATTCGTTATAATACGTGTGTACAAGAACGTGGTACTAACACATTATTGTTAGTATCTTGGATTGAATTGCAAAATTGGTAAGGGGCAATTCGTGTAATCCTTATAAACCCTAATTAGGGTTCATCACTATTGTTGCTTGGATTGATTCTTGTTTAGCTATAATCCAAAGGTACGTATACGTTTATGTTTGGTTAATTAATTTATGCATTATATGTTCCTACTCGCTTCCGCTATTACTTTGATGCTTTATGTGTTTAATTTATGCTTGTCACGATATTAAAATTCCAACAGGGGGTGGGGGGGGGGGAGAATACAATGATATGTGTGAGTTAGATGGAAAAAGGTTAATGATCGGTAACCCGAACCCGCCAAGAATCGGTTGTCTTTCCATAATGTGGGGCATACATGACTCACTCAGCGGTTATGTCTATGAGGTTGTCAAGTATTGAACCCTTGATCTTGTGCTTATTGGGTGGCATAGATGCCCCACCGATTACCAACCAACCTACGCGACATTGGCGGCGATATGTGGTGAGTTGTGAAGTATTATAAGTGTTGTGACCAAAATAGATTAGATGCAGTTGGTGGATGGCAACGATGGATGTGATATACGACAATAATAAAAATGGCGCGGTGATAGTTGTTGCGATGTCGGTCGCCAATGACTAATAGTAGGTTTGGGGGAGGAGACGCGTGTACAAAAAGAATATACTATAGTACACTATTAAAATAATAATCACTGCTATATGGTTTATTGATCGTGTAAAATACAAAACATTAGATCTATATACACCGTTGAGATCAAATGTCTTGAAAAGATTCACCAATACTTTTGTATTGTTACGAGATTACTAAAAAAACCAACAAGTTATTGCAACAACCGACAAAACTCGATAGGGATCATGAACTTGATTGGTTGTGTCACTAAAGATTTATATATAGCCATAAATACTAATACACGGCGGAGGAGGTCGAAAGCATAAAAGAGAGCGAAACCAAAGCATGCGTGTCCGAGCACAATAAAAAAATAAATGTTCAATTTGTTTAGCGCGAAGATTACATATCAGACACGTTGAAGAAGGAGAGCAATGTCATATAAATAAATTATCCTTTCTGACAAGTGATTTTCTTGAAGAACAATTCGACTTTTACTTGCCTCGGGATTTGCAATATTACTTTCATAGTACTACTCCCTCCGTCTCAATTTTTATGATAGGTTAGCACGTGATTCACGTAAGGCAACTAGTGAATTTACCTACGGTAAGGTAACCGGTGTATTTATCAATGCAGCACCTTGTTTAGAGCCATACTTTAGCATGCATTGGGTGCTAAGTGAGTTTGTCCAAAAAGCCAGTTTGTGATATTGGAATGTATAATACTCCACCTTTTTGTAACACCCCTGTGGAAAACTAGAAGGGGGGTTGAATAGTTTTTACCGTTTAAAATTAATTCGCTTTGTTACTTATCATGATTTCAAAGTAAAGTAAACAATCAAGCACACAAACAAGTAATGTAAGTAAATAAATAAAGAGAGGAAAGATCAAACCACATAACATGGATGTTTATAGTGGTTCGGCTACAAGG
Source organism: Artemisia tridentata subsp. tridentata (assembly GCA_021014915.2). Classification (NCBI taxonomy): domain Eukaryota; kingdom Viridiplantae; phylum Streptophyta; class Magnoliopsida; order Asterales; family Asteraceae; genus Artemisia; species Artemisia tridentata. Next base: position 188,472,078 of record CP139502.1, on the reverse strand, counting down.
ACTCTTATCCTTGCCCTACTCCACTCCTCGAGCCTCTAACTCGAGAGTTATTCTTCACTAAGAAACGAAGCTCCCTTCTCGGCGGAGAAAACCTTAATATACGTCGCTTACACCTTTTTCCGGTACAAAGCTAAATACCGAGTTCTTGTTTAAGGAAGAACCAACCTGACGTCGCCTAAATGATTACCGACACTAAGCTAGATGTCGAGTTCTTTACAAGGGTACAATCACTCCCGTTTGGTTCTTTACAAGGGTACAACCACTCCCGACACTCTATGTGTTTTGAGGACTAAAACACTAACCGGTTTCTACTAAATAAAAGATGCAACTATGATGTGTGAACTGATGCAAGAACACACAGACTCTATACTACAGGATGACAACAGTATGTTGATCCTTCTATGTTGAGATCTTCTTTGCTACAAAAGGAAAGATCTATGTAATGTTAGTATGCTAAGGGTTAGTGATATGTAAATGAAATGATATCTAATTTAAGTTATGTAAGTGATAAAATGGCCAAATGATCAGCTTGCTATTTATAGGCAAAGCTGATGAACAGGCGGCGGATCCGGCGGATCCCCAAAATTGGATCCGTCCGTGTATGCTTTTGGATCCGCCGTGTCAGGCCAGCTAAGAGATCTCAAAATCTTTCCAAATCTTGTCATATCTTTCCATATCTTCAAATGTCAACTCTTTGGCTTGAAGATCTAAACAAAATATCACAAAATCTTACCAAGATTGTGTAGATGATGCATGCCATGATGTCATCCTAATATTTAACTAATAAAGTTTCCATTTTAAGAAATAAACATGTAAACTTGTAAATGTCATTTCTAAAGAACTTTGTGATGTGAAAATGTGTTTTTAAAATGCTTATCACTATAAATGTAAAATACTTAATCTTATTTATGCTTTGCTTAAAGATAAACTTTGTAATTGTCATTAACAAAACTAAGCAAAGATTGTAAAATATAAATAACGTTTTTAGGACGATATTTGTATTAACAATCTCCCCCTTTTTGTTGATGACAAAACATAAAGTGTGTTTTTAAGTAGAGAGCTTAAATAAATGACGAGTCTTTTAAAAATATAGATTAAGTTAGTTTATTCAAGTTTTAAAAACTATTTTAAGCTAAAGTGTATGTACTGTGATTTTTCACAGTTGATGCAAACTTAATCCTATCTCCCCCTTTTTGTCGAAACAAAAAGAAGATATGTGTAACGGAATGCGATTTTGAGAACTTTAAAGTTCCCCCTTGATTTGTAATCCCCCTAATTGGAGTAACAAGGATATGATGTATGCACCTACAAAAGAAATGGTTAGAATATGCAATGCTCCCCCTTGATATATACTTCTCACTGCTAGAGTTCCAACGTATATATTGCAAGAGTATGATATGATGTATGATCCTACAAAAAAATGGTTAGACTATGATATGCTCCTCTTTGATGTATACTCCTCATTGCTAGAGTACCAACGTATACATTTCAAGAGTATGATATGATGTATGATCTTTTCAAGAGTATGATATGACGTATGATCCTACAAGACAAATGGTTAGACTATGATATGCTCCTCCTTGATGTATACTCCCCATTGCTAGAGTACCAACGTATACGTTTCAAGGATGCTAAAAATGATGAGTTAGTATATGATAATCTCCCCCTCGATCTATACTCCCCGTTACTAGGGTACCAACGTATAGGATTCAAGGTTGAGAAAAGCTAAAAATGATGAGTTAGTATGTGATAAACTCCCCCTCGATCTATACTCCCCATTGCTAGGGTACTGTTGGGAATTATATTTTCATAGATTTGATGATACAAAAACAAGAAGAATGAAACATTAAATCTGGTTGCTGGAGTGGTTAATTCTGGTGACTACCCAGTTAAGTCTGGTGGTTAAGTCTCCTCAGTTAAGTCTCCTCAGTTAAATCTGGTGGTTAAGTCTTCTCAAAGTTAAGTCTGGTAGTGTTAATCAGTTAAGTCTGGTAGTGTTACACAGTTAAGTCTTCTAGTGTAAAGTCTGATGATTACACAGTTAAGTCTTCTAGTGTATTAGATGCTACTATGAGTCATACTACTGCTGGATGGATAAGGATGAAGAAGATATTTTGTATTTGAGTCAAGTATATCAAATAGATAATATCTAGATATGTTTTCAGTCAACAAATTGTAAAAGATACATGTTGTATCTTATTGACTGACATACACAAGCAAGTAGTAGACATGACTTATCAACTTTGTAATGATCTCCTTTGTACTATAAAAGGGAGATCATACCCTTAGATAAAAAGTGTGATTAGTGGTTAGATGTTAATCACCAAGGTGCTTCATACTCTCAAATTACAACAACACCAAGTGTGTTAAAATGTAAAGCACCATAAAGAGTGTGTGTGGGAACATCAGACATGGGGTCTGATGAACATTAGACATGGGGTCTAATATTGTTAGGTTTGTTTAGCCTCAAGGATCATTGATCCCTGATTAGATTGTAATCGTACTACTATTGATCAAGTAGTATTGGGGCTAGTTGGAATAACAAACGGTGAAGTTGGAAAAACCTTGTTGTGATAATATTGTTTCTTTCATTTGAATATTCCGCTTATATTATCATCATACTTGTCATAAGTTTAAATCCTAGATCAAGGTGTAACAGCCTTGAGCCCATAAACGAGCACGTAACTTATTTTAGTAGATGTAAGTCGGTCTAAAATAAGTTTCCACAGGTACCAACGTATAGAATTCAAGGTTGATAAAAGCTACAAAATAAAGATTAGTAATGAGATACTTCAATCAAGAAGCAATATGCATATGCAATAGTCAACCAATAATGGTTAACCCATTTGACGTCTAAAAGGTCAAAATGAAGTGTCTGATCAAATTTTTGTACCTAATGTACATTTGATCAATGCAATATGTTAAGTTAAGACAACCACACTATGATGTTAGTATCCTAAAATGAGATAATATGCTTGATATTGATCACTTACAAGCATAAACATATAACATCCATTCGTTGAAAATTTGTTTGTGACATAAGTCACTAAACATGACGTTACAAGAAGAAAATAAATCCTACAAAGAAAATACTAGGATGAATCCTAAGAATACCTATTGAGAAGGATTGGTTGGATTTGATGAAGATGTGATAGAGGCAAGCCAAATGGATTCTAAGTTCTTAGTATCATGTGGGTTTGAATCAAGTTCCTCATTGCCTTGAATGTTTGGTTGATTGAGCCACATTGACTTATCAATGTTTTGGAGTGTGGTAAGTAAATCATGGGGTTGCAAGTTGGGTGGTTGTGAAAATGATGATGATTTTCTTACTTGAGATGATGTGGGTATTGGTGAGGAAGCTAATGGTGGTGATGATGTTCTTGGTTGAGATAAAGTTGGTGATGGTGTATTATCTATTGGAGTTATGGTAGGTGATGGAGACCTTGATGTAGGTGATGGTGAGGTACCTAGTGGACTTATGATAGGTGAAGGTGATCTTGATGGTTGAGTTGAAATGGGTGATGGTATGTTAACCACAGGAATGATGATGTGTGTTGAAGTAGTGGTGGATGTGGTAGGGAAGTTCACATTAGAGGTTGGATTTACAAGCCAGTATGGTCCGACACTAATTCTGGCAGTCCTTCTGTGTGGTCTGGACATGTGTGAGTTGTTGGTTTTGTGCATTGTGAAGTTGTGTAGGTATGATTATGAGAATGTGAGTTGAAATCATCCTAAGGCTTCTAATTTATACTACTCTAAAGTGCATGGAAATTGATGTTTGGATTGATGTTTGAAGAGGTGTTGGTTTCCAAAAACTTGGAGAAAGATAAAGTAGTTTGTCCAATTTGTGAAGGTCAATCCATAGAAATGGAGTTGATATGAAGAAATGCAGAAGATGACTCAAAAGAATGGAATGTGATTGATTCACGGATTCCAAGGAACCTAGCTAAGGAATCCTGATGTGTTAGAAAAGGGTAATCTAGACAAAAATTTGAATATTCAAATTTTGGTGGGAATGTTGATTCTATTATTTTCTAATTGTTCTAATGGTTCCTAATCATCTCAATGATCAGTGAAATGCTCCTTAAATGAAGAATCTAAGAGTCGTTTAATCGGGAAAGTTTTGAAAAAGGTTACTGTTAGTACCCACGGATCCAATCGACAACAAAGGCGGAGCCAAAGTTTGGGAGCCTTGGAATCCATGGGTTCTGGACTGGCGGAACCAAATGAAACACTAGGCGGAACCAATTTATGGGATCCGCCAAATTCGTCATATGGATTTTCAGTTTCTTAACATAATGAAAGTCAAATTTCGTGTTTCTTGGTCAAAACCCGAAAAATCTCCTAAAACATATGTAATAGCTAATATATGAAACAAATATGCTAAACATATAGATTCTAACACACATATACACATAGATTAATCCAATTATAACATCTTACCATAAAGAGGAGTTAAGCCAAACGAGGTCTTAATCTTGGAAATTTTGATAACAATATGTGTTATCGACCTGCAACTACAAGTTAGTTCACGTAGGAGATAAGTGCAAACATAATATCTCAAGAGCCACACAAGTTCAATATCACATTGTCTAAATAAGTCTAAAAAAAATCTAAAACCAAACACTCCTTGGTTGTCACTTGTTGCTCAACATCTTGATTATTTTCTTCTGACCCTTCTGAAGTTTCATGATCCATCGACCTAGATTCTTTATCATTCCCTTTGTTTGTAGAAGCTCCTCGGATTCATTGTCAATGGAAGAAAGTTCACTCAAGTATTCGGGTGGAGGAATCCTAGAGTTAGGCAAGCCGTCTTCGTCACTAGCCGATGATGATGAAGATGGGGATGGAGAATGAGCACGTTTTCCTCTAGCTACGGCTACCCTATAATCGCTAAGAGGAACAAAGGTGTGTGGGATTTTGGTGTAAAGAGGAAGGAAACCACTCTCATTTCGAGGAATAGGTATAGAAGCTCTAAACAGACGGGTAAGAAGCATCTCGTATGGCATGGTGGTTGTGCCTAAGGCAGGTATATCGGTCATTCTGTTGGCGATATAGTAGGCTAAGTTGAATTGTTGGTGGGTCGATACACAGTAGAGCATGTAGCATAAGCTTGCATTCATGTGATCCCTATTACCGACAGTGCTAATGACATTGGCTCTAATAATTTCCTCTAGTTTCTTAAATTCGGGTTTGAGTTCATTAAGCTCCATGGCAAATGGATCTCGATTTACTTGTTTACCTCGGATTTTCTTAGTTTGGTTGGTTCTAGGATTGAAGAGATGGTCTCGAATGATTTCTTTGGAAGTGAGAGGTGTATCATATGGATGTGAACGACCAAGGTTGCATTCTAGAATGGACAAAGGCCACTTGTCTGAATAAAAGCAAGTTCCTTGATTTGGGATGCCTAAAACTTCTCCGAATTGATTTGAAGGAAAGCTGAATTGACTTTGGTTTACTTTGAAATGGATGCTTAAAGCTCCAAAGTCGTCAGATGTAAGTTTTACGGAGGCATAAAATTCAAGAATAAACCTAGGAATGATAGGTTCATCTATGTCGAGGAGACACTCAAGTTGGATGGATGCTAATTGTTCACGGATATTGGTTTCTTCTAAAAATGATGAGTCTACGGTTCTACCTTCGTGAACATACCGGTTTTCTAAGGTTTTGAAGACATTAACTTGAGCTTCGGTGAGACCTTTGGTTTTGTGGTGTTGAGGTAGGTATTTTTTGGTGTGTTTGTGATCGTAATTGGTTGCGGGAGGCATAGTTATCCTAGACATGAAAAATATATAGTTTAGTTGAAATTATCAAGCATACGTTTATATAAATGTCTAGTGTGTGCCTACATGGGGACAATGTGGAGGTGTTGTTATCTCGACTCCTTTTGATGCATGAAAATTATGTTTATGCAAGTTTTATGATTAAACAAGAGATAACCCAAACGCTCCTACTTCAATGTAACTACGATTGAATGTACCCGAAAATACATATTAATTATGTTTTCCCTTTAGTATTCAAGAGACATTATGCAAGTGATGCTTAAAACCTAACATTTTTGTATTTGTATGAACAATGTCCAAAAACCATTTTTCCTAGTCGTGAGAAGATTTTAGCAAAAATTTCTCATGGGGTTTTTGATGAATAATGACAATGTACTACAAGATGCAATTCCTAACTATGAAAAACATGATTTGTTATGCAATTTTGAAAGTATGCTTCATGATTTTTTTCAAGATTTATGCATAACTCCAAGTTTTGATTTTGTGCCACAAATAGGAATCCTAGACTCAGATTATAAATTAGATATGATTAGGATACTTACAGTGATGAATTAAGCACAAATTGGTTGTTGAGAATGACCTAATTTTTTAGTTTGGTGAATTATGGGTCGAGTTCAGTGAGATGTGTGTTTTGGTGAATATGGTGTACAGTAAAGGGTGTTTGTTTTAATAAGTTTAAAACTGTCTCGGTAACTCATGGATCTGACGGATCCCAAATAAGGGTTCCGCCCTTGTTGTCGTTTGGATCCGCAGGATCAGAACTTAGGTTGGGTTTTTGCCGAGTTTGGTTAATCTTAAGGTTTGAGCTAACGTTTATTCTACTCACTAGGTTTCATTAATCCTAAACTAGTTGAAAGGTTCTCTCTTGAGAGGATTTGTGAGGATATCGGCAATGTTGTCCTCTGAGGAAACTTTCTCAATTGAGATGTTTCCCTTCTGAACATTGTTACGAAGGAAGTGATGACGTTTTTGGTTCTAGCGTGTTGGACTGGGTTTTTGTTAAGATTGATAGCTCCTTTATTGTCACAAAGAATGAGAATGTCGTTGAGTACAATTCCATAGTCGTTGAGAGCCTGCTTCATCCATACTCCTTGTTGACACACTTTGCCTTGATAGTTGAAGTTGCGAGGACTGTTTGTTTCTTAGTGAATCATGAAGTAAAACAGTGTCTCACACTGCTTGTACTTTCCTTATCAACATAATTACCAGAATGGTCTAAATTGGCATACACTATGGTTTCTACACTTGTCCCTTTGAGATACCATAATCCTAAATGTGTAGTGCCTTCTATGTACCTAAATATCCGTTTAACGGCTTCAAGATGGGATATTTTGGGATCTTCTTGAAAGCGTGCACATAGACAAACACTAAACATAATGTTCGGTCTACTAGCCGTTAGGTAGAGTAAACTACCAATCATCCCTCTATATTTAGTGCTATCTACGGATTCACTTTCGTCATCCTTGGTAAGTTTGGTTTCGGAAGACATTGGTGTTTTCATGGGTTTTGAATCTTCAAGACCAAACTTCTTAAGCATATCATTGATATACTTAGATTGGTTGAAGAGTATCTCATTATCTAATCGTTTAATTTGGAGATCTAAGAAAAAGTTTAGTTCCCCCATTATACTCATTTCAAACTAGTCATGCAAGATTTTTGAGAAATCGTTGCATAGCTCTTTGACAAGTTGAACCGAACATAATGTCATTCACATATATCTGGATTATGATAACATGTGATCCTTTTTTCTTGGTGAAGAGAGTATTGTCTACTAAGAAAGTCTTAAGTTGATCATACCAAGCTTTTGGTGCTTGCTTAAGTTCAAATAATTCTTTCTTGAGTTTGTAGACATGGTTTTGATTTTTCAAAATGGGCAAAGCCTAAGGCATTTCTAGGAATAGGTTCGAAGGTTTTATAGAGACGGGTCAAAAGCATCCCGTAGGGTCCTAACGAGTTCCTTAGATAATAATGACGTGACCTAAGCGTCGATGTCATAGATTTGAGTTATCGTCCAAGGGAGTGAGACAATGATTTGTCTTTAGGTGTTTTATCTAATTTGATAATGTAATCGTTATTCAAAACACTTTTTCCTACGGTTATGCCATCCTTAAGTATTTTACTTCCATTTTCACTAAAAGGATGTTATACTTATTATGGCATAGTTGACTAATCCTAAGCAAGTTAAATCCTAAGTTATCTACAAGAGCACCACCATTAATAGTGAGAGAGTCATGAGAAATTGTACCTTTTCTGATGACTTGACTATCAAGCTTGCTGCCGAATGTGACAATACCTTCGTCGTACACTTGGTAGGTTGAGAGAAAGGCTTTTGCTTCTCATCATGTATCTTGAATACTTACTATCTTTGATTCACTAATTTGATTCTAACTTGACTTTTGAGCATACCTTAGTTCAAGACAAAGCTCAAACGTTTGGTTCCCAATATCTCATGGGTCCGTTTGGGTTAGACACGACATTACCATGGTTCACTGATATCTAGCATATAATCAAAGGGAATTGCCACAAATTTTTCCCTAGGCATGGTTCCTTTATAAGATGAGGAGTCTACAATCGTTTTAACCCTATTCTTATTTTGACCTTTTCTTATAGAGACTGATGATTTTTGTTTGTTATTAGTTGTACTCGTGCTGGGTTTTCTAGTGACATTAACAGAATTTGTACGATCTAATTTAATAGCCTTCTGTTCAACTTTTGTTTCCGCGGATCCTTTGGATACACATGGCGGAACCAAAATTTTGGATCCGCCAGATCCGTGGTTATCAGAAGTAGTTGGAACAATTTCTTTTTCTTTTGTCGTTTGTTCCTGAAAGTCACTAAAGTTTCCATTTCTCATAAAATTTGGTTTAAAACTACCATGAGGTATTCTTTGCATTTTCATTATGTCATCAGTACAACTTAAGTGTTTGTCAAACCTTTTGAATTTGGAGTTTTGTCTGACAAGACTCTCCTGTGTGGATTTTAATGTGTCTATTTCAAGTTTTAGTTTTTGACATAAAACACATGTTTCTCTAATACCTCTAGCTCTTTCTAACCTTATAGCTTTCTCTTTTAACTGATGAATTTCGTTTTCTAAAAATTCCTTTTTGGTTTTTAAGAACTTATTTTTGCTTATGATTTTTAAAGTGATTTCACATAGTTTGCTATATTCTATATCTAATGTGTTATCACTAATAAAAGAGTATGACGAGTTAGAATGTACCTCTTCTGTGTCATGAGCCATTAGAGCAACTTCGTCGTTCTTAGGCTCGTCGTCATCTCCTTCACTATCACTCCAAGCTCCACTGACAAGGGCTCTTTGAGACTTGTTCTTTGGAGGCTTTGGACATTCTCCTATAAAGTGACTAGAATCTCCACATCTAAAACACTTTCTATCTACCTTTCCTTTCCTATTATCATGGTCTTTCCGGAAGGATTTCTTTTCTTCACGAGGTGGTCTAACGAACTTTCCTCGTCTCCTGAAGAATTTCTTGAAATCTCTTACAGCCATGGCATACTCTTCATCTTCACTACTAGCACTAGATTCTGCATCACTACTTGATTCTACCCTAGCTTTCAAGGCAATGGACTTCTCCTTTTTGCCTTTGACTAATTCTAAATCTTTTTCCATTACCATCTCGTGAACTTTGAGGTTTCCAATGAGCTCATCCAGTGTCATGCTTGAAAGATCCTTGGATTCTTCAATAGCTGTCACCTTAGCTCTCCACTTCGGGTGGAGTGCTCTTAGAAATTTCCTGACAAAATTCTTACTAGAAAAAGATTCGTCAAGTGCTTTGAGAGATGTAATAATAGTATTAAACCTAGAAAAAGCACTATCAATGGTCTCATCCTCAGAGATAACAAATTGTTCATATTGTTGAACAAGAAGATCAATTTTGTTATCTTTGACCTGTGAGTTCCCTTGATGAGTGATAATTAGTGATTGCCAAATATCCTTAGCCGTTTTACACATGAAAACTCTTTCATATTCTTTCTTAGGTAAGGCATTGTAAAGCATCATTTTGGCTTCATTATTTTTGGCAATCAATTTCTTTTGTTCATCACTGTGACGAATAAAAGAGTTACCTATATCCCGACCACCTGAAATATCACTACTTATGGGTTTGTAATCACCCTCTACAATAATATACCACAGATCTATGTCCTTTGACTTCACATATGTCTCAAAGCGATTTTTCCAATATATGAAACAATTAGGTTCAAATAGTGGTGGTCTTTGCATGGATTGCCCTTCTTTAAAGTTTTCAAAATCCATTGATCGTTTCAAGTTTTTAAAATACAATATATTTTGAAAATCTTGAGTAACACCTCTCTGATACCAATTGTGGAAAACTAGAAGGGGGGTTGAATAGTTTTTACCGTTTAAAATTAATTCGCTTTGTTACTTATCGTGATTTCAAAGTAAAGTAAACAATCAAGCACACAAACAAGTAATGTAAGTAAATAAGTAAAGAGAGGAAAGATCAAACCACACAACACGGATGTTTATAGTGGTTCGGCTACAAGGACTCTTATCCTTGCCCTACTCCACTCCTCGAGCCTCTAACTCGAGAGTTATTCTTCACTAAGAAACAAAGCTCCCTTCTCGGCGGAGAAAACCTTAATACACGTCGCTTACACCTTTTTCCGGTACAAAGCTAAATACCGAGTTCTTGTTTAAGGAAGAACCAACCTGACGTCGCCTAAATGATTACCGACACTAAGCTAGATGTCGAGTTCTTTACAAGGGTACAACCACTCCCGACACTCTATGTGTTTTGAGGACTAAAACACTAACCGGTTTCTACTGAATAAAAGATGCAACTATGATGTGTGAACTGATGCAAGATCACACAGACTCTATACTACATGATGACAACAGTATGTTGATCCTTCTATGTTGAGATCTTCTTTGCTACAAAAGGAAAGATCTATGTAATGTTAGTATGCTAAGGGTTAGTGATATGTAAATGAAAGGATATCTAATTTAAGCTATGTAAGTGATGAAATGGCCAAATGATCAGCTTGCTATTTATAGGCAAAGCTGATGAACAGGCGGCGGATCCCCAAAATTGGATCCGTCCATGTATGCTTTTGGATCCGCCGTGTCAGGCCAGCTAAGAGATCTCCAAATCTTTCCAAATCTTGTCATATCTTTCCATATCTTCAAATGTCAACTCTTTGGCTTGAAGATCTAAACAAAATATCACAAAATCTTACCAAGATTGTGTAGATGATGCATGCCATGATGTCATCCTAATATTTAACTAATAAAGTTTCCATTTTAAGAAATAAACATGTAAACTTGTAAATGTCATTTCTAAAGAACTTTGTGATGTGAAAATGTGTTTGTAAAATGCTTATCACTATAAATGTAAAAGACTTAATCTTATTTATGCTTTGCTTAAAGATAAACTTTGTAATTGTCATTAACAAAACTAAGCAAAGATCGTAAAATATAAATAACGTTTTTAGGACGATATTTGTATTAACAACCCCAAAACCGGCTTTTAAGTATTTAATTACAAGGGTGCTATTGTGATGGTTTGACTATCATGTATTTAAGTGTCATGTATTTAAGTGTCATGAGACTCGATATTATTAGTTAATCAAACCCGATAATCAAACTATAAGTCAAAATATTATGTTAGAGCATCGGGTATCGTCAAGCCATACATCTCGTGCCGTTCTCCAAAACCAGTGCCACGTTAGCAAAACACTGAACGGCACCATAAACCCTTTGGCACCACATTTTGTGCCATTACCGTTGGCACCAGAAAATGTGGTGCCGTTCTCCATTTTTTTTTCATTTACATTAAATAAAACATACACAATATTAACTAAAACATACACAATATTAACTAAAATAAACTTCATTTACATAAAATAAAACATTACATTAGCTAGTTTTAAGAGTTTTTCTAAACTTGGGATGAAAGTGTAAATTTTGTAAACCCCATTTGTACTTTATTAAAATGAAACTAAAAGTTTATGATGAAAGTGTAAAATATATAAAACCTTAGGGTGCAAAATGGATGTTACCTATTTTAATCATCTTCATCATCCCGTTGTGTATTTGCAAAACCTTTTGGTCTTCTTCTCCATCGTGTACCTGCAAATACAAACCTCAAAAAAGAAAAAAAAAACACAAACACAAACACAACATACAAACACAAACACAAACAAACCCACCAAAAAAGGAAAAAAAAAAAGGAGAATGGCGTTAGCTGGAAAATACGGAGCGAGGAGCTATGGCGCTAGTCTCGTAGTTGTTCGCCGTTCGTCTTTTTGGGCTGGTAGGTTTGGCGCCACCCTTGGCGTGACGATACCCCAGGCTCTTAGTGATTATAGAAAGTTTAATGTGTCACAATTATGAAGGAATAGTACTTAAGGGATCAAATGTGTCAAATGGCTAAACTAATAACTGATTTATATCAAGATAAGTCTTAAAATTTTCTCAAACCTTCAAAAATATTCTAGTGTTCTTGTGGTGTTGTGTAGGACAAGCTAAAGAAGATAAAAGATTGGGAAACTTGTGGCTTGATAATATTGGGATGAAAGGATTGAGATTCTAATTCAATGTTTAATTCCATAATAATAATCTTATACAAGTTGTTGGGTTCATTCAGTACCCAAGTAATCCTAAACAAGGATTTGAATACAAAATAACCTAAGTGTTAGTAGACCTTAAACAATATTCAAGTCACTGAGTAAACAGTTGCTCAGTGAGTCACCTTCAGGATGCTTAGGATGAGTCTAAGAAGAAAGTCTTCCCATTCAGTGAGGCGGAACTCAGTGAGTGGCACTTAAGCCAAAGAAGAAAGTGATGGGTTCAGTGAGTAATGACAATAACTCACTGAACCCCAAGACTCCTCAACAACTAAAGACTGAAGACTAAAAAGACTGAAGAATAGGCGGGACAAGGCGGGAAACGTTTGAATGAATAAGAAGAAGTCCTTATCAACCTGAAGTCAAACTTTCCCTAAAAGGCAAATGTCAGGACAAGTGTCATCACTGCTCTTCAGAAAGCAGTATTGTCTTATACCCAAAATAGCCTATTGTAACAGAGACAAAATACGTAAGTATTTTGTCTTAACTAGCTTAGGTCATCTTTTGTTTTTATCATAACGGTTGAATTTTACTTGTGTATAAATAGGATCATAAAGAGGAGTAAAAGTAGACAAGTTTGTGCACTAAATGCTTAGACATTCACAAACCACTTTTACTCCTCAAAATAGCAACCTAGTCCCTGAGATAGCTCAGTAGATTCAGTTAGTTGCTACTTAAACTTACCTTAAATTTAGTGAGGAGTCATACCATACTTGTCATTCAATCCCAAGTGTTATTCCACAAACACTTGGGTATAATTCTTTGATTGATTTCTAATAAGAATTAAACGTTGAAAAATATCTTGTCTATTTACTTTTACGTTTTCTCATAACCATAAAAGAATATCTTAACATTACTTAAGCATGGTGCATAGTTATATTAACTCTGTAGTTAACTTTAACTATATAAAGAGGACCAACACAAGTAAATGACCTTCTTGAATTTAAATTGATGATTTAGAAGTTAGGTTTCATGAGACTAATTTGAGGGGTTTTTGATAAGTGGTTTTAAGTTAAAATTAAAGATGGTAAAAGGTTAAGGACTTTTGTCCCTTTAATAGTTCAAGAGTAAATTGATGATTTGAGGGTTTTGGTTATATGATCATTACATGATCATATGAATGATAGAGATGGGTGTGGTTATGGTTATGGGTAAATTTAGAAGCCTTTTATTATTTTGTAATATGGAAGTGTTAAATATGTTATGATGATTATTTTGACTAGGAAGCAAGTAAGGATGTTGAAGTTGAATTCTTGGTAACCTAGCATTGGAGCTAAGGTAAATAACTTCGACTATAACATGAAGAGTAAATTGCAGAAATCGTCCCTAAGGTTTGGCCAAATTACAGGTTTTGTCCAAATAGTTTGAAAGTGCATAGATCGTTCCTAAAACAAACCTTTTGGCAAATTTTGGTCCCTGGCTTTAACCGGCATTAAGTGGATTCCATTAGAAGTTACACGTTAGCCCTTTTGGCTAACAACTATTGCAGCGTTCATCCTTCTGCAATTTACTCTAACATGAATTATATAGATATGATCATATGATGTGTTGTGTTAATTGCTAGAGACTTAGCTAGTTACACTTGACTTGATAAGGCGAAGGTTAATCTAATAAAGATAGACCAACTAAGGTACGTGATTATTTGGGTTTATAGTAAATGATGAGATGGCTGATATTTTTATGTTTAATGATAGTTGCTTATGTGCAAATGATGTGGATTATTGTTAGTAATAGTCTTTGGACTTGATATGATGTTCATAATGCATGTATGATGATATGTATATGATGTTACGTTATATGCGGGTTATTTACTAAGCTTTATGTTTACGGTTTAGTTGTTTAACGTTTTGCAGGTCCTTGTGATGAAGGTAAAGCGTTGGTAAAAAGCTTAGGATTAGAAGTTTGAAAATTGAAAGTGTTTAGCTTATGGATATGATATTAGTGCTAGATGTCGAGCTCGAAAAGAGTTGGACCCCAAGTGTCATAAATTAGTTAGTAAATGTTATACTTGTAAAAGTATATTTGTAACAGTTAAAGTGTGTCAAAGTTGTATGTTATAGTAATGGGTTAAAGTTTATGTATACGGGTCAAAATGGGCGTTTGGTAAATCCCGTACTTATGTGTTATAGGTCGTTGAGACCAAGTACATATATGAAAATGATGTATTATGTTGTGTTAAGGATTTTTGAAAGTTATTATGAAGTGTCGGGTCCGGCACGTCGAGTTTTGGGTCAAAAGGCAAGTTGGGAAAGTGTTGTACAGGTTTTGAGATCCTTAGCCGCGGCAGTGGGACTCAGCCGGCGGTTGAAAACAGCCTGGGGGCAGTTCTGAGGCTTCCATCCGTGCGGCTGAGTTGCCAGCCGTGCGGCTGTGGGTAGTTCAGATTTTTGTCATTTTGTAGATTTTGTATAAAATGAATCGTAAGTCGTTAGAAGCCGTGCCACCCGTCGTTTTAAAGGTAATTGAGTCTACTTTCATTTAAAAATACTTTCAAGAGTTTTTTTTTTTTTTTTTTTTTTTTTTTTTTTTTTTTTTTTTTTAATCAGAAGTATAAAAGAGTCTTTGAAGAGTAATAGAAGGTCTTTTCTGATGTTTCCGTTTGCGTAAATTTTTTGATCAAAGTATGAAAGGGGCGTTTCACATTTCAGCTTCCTTAGCAACCTAACATTCCAATCTCCAACCTCGTAAACTGAAAAACATTGTTGCAATTATGAAATAATTTACAAGGTGAATGAATGTAAAATCATCAATAAAAAACAAAACTCACTTTTATGTCAAAAATAAAATGCTTTGCATAAATAATAAGAAATCACGATCGATAAGTAAACTACTCCAAAGCCACGAATACCTATAAAGAAATTCTATGATTCCGCACCTATTCAAAATTTGAACCCATTGGTTGCCTATTTCTATTTCTGATCATTAAATAAATAAAAAACTGTTGGTATTTTAGTGTAAAATAGATTGAGTTTAATATGCAAATAAGGGTCGACACTTATTTGGATATTAACTGGACTAACGGGGGTTCCAAGGGCCTTGGTGGGGGTTCGGGGGCAACGCCCCTGAGAGAAGCAGGGTCCAAGGGGCGGCAGCCCCTGGCAGGTCCAAGGGGCAGAGCCCATGGCTGGGGTCGAGCTGCCAGGTCAGCTGGAAATTTTTTTATTTGGTATAACATTGCTATGTTAAAAATTCATTAGAATTTGTTTTTCCACCAAATAAAACATATAAAGTTGATGCTCGTTTCTGCTGATAATGCTTGGTTTCTGCTGCTATGGTTCCTGCTGATAGTTGGATCGTTTCTGCTGATAGTGTATGGTTCCTGCTGAACGGTTCCTGCCGATAGTGCAGTTCCTGCTGCTAG